>BROG01000814.1:0-247500 GCA_030159075.1 Atrina japonica
GGATCACTAAATACAAAGGGATAATGTGTTTTCATAGTTTTTTTTAAGTTTTCGAATGCGAGATTTTATCAACCATCGAACAGTTACACTTACGTCTACACTTAAGACATATTCACAAACGTATACGTAAGGCCGATCGTAAGTCTTGCACTTAAGACCAATATTTACGTTATCAACGGACATTTGCACCTGCGTAATACCAACAAAACCACTGAATTCCAGAATATAGTGGTCTGACCTAACCCAAATAATCCACTTGTCATATTTCAATCACTGTCAATACATTAACGCCTTCGTACAATGGAGTAACATTATGATGACAACACAAATGTAAACAAATTATACTAACAATAACACCATATTCATCCGACATTGATTTCATTCATAAAACTAAACTCGAGTGCGTGTTATACAATGTAACTATATAATTCTATGACGCAACGGAGTCAAGCGTTCGGGTTTGACATCACGGACACTTTTGCAGATGTTTTTGTTTATTTTTATAGACAACAGGTATGAAAAAATGTATCTGCATGTGCACTTAAAAACATAAATTGATGAGGACAATATAATAGGATAATAGGTAAATAGGACTATTTTTAGATATGTGTCATTCGGTCTTGTGAACAAATTAATAGATTTTTTTCAGATTTTTTGTGCTCCATGTTTATAGTTATAGACTCACCCTGCAAATGATTCCACGTCTTCATGTTTGATCCATCGTCTGGCATAGTCTTCGACAGAATTCATAACTAATTAATGGAATGGGCTTAGGACCTCTTAAAATAAGATTTTTTATGTTTTCATTTTCAACAATAGAAACATCGCCGCTGATGACATGCCTGATATAATCATATTTGAAGAAAGATGATGCATATGAATATGTGACGGTGTTGGGTAAAATATGGTTGATGTCTAGGCACTGCAGCTAGGATGCAATGCTAGGTGTATAGCTATATGAAATTCAAGGCGTGGTTTCAATTCAAAATATGGCGGAAGACAGGACTGATTTTTTTGTTATGTATGTTAAATACAATATGAAAATAAGTCGTCAGTTTCCCATCTAGACAAGACCAAATGAAGACTCACATATCCATGTTTCCACTATCATGTTTTACAAAGTCAGCAATATACCGGTAAATACCTGGTTATTTAATGCTTTACAAGCATCTTTCTGTGGTACACTTTGATACATCCAGTCCTGGTCTGAGCCCCGAACAAACATAGGTGTTGCAGGAATATTCATAAACGCATTCTCATCTTCAAATCCACCTGCTTCCAATAGCAGCACTGATGTATGTGATTCTTCAGATAATCTGTTAGCAATCACAGCACCAGCTGAACCCGCTCCAACTAAAATAAAAATGATCAGAAAATTCTTAAATACAATTTAAACTGGTAATAACTGTATAGGCTGTTCATGAAAAGACTGTATAACTGTAAACTTTGATATCTTACAATGGACATTTAGATAATCGAAAAATCACTATCTATAAAGTGTATAATAACAATGGTCCTCGATATATCGAGTTTACCATAAACATATAAAAAGGCACGCGCGCCCGTATGCGCGCGGCATATATATGATTAATAACATTGGTAATTTATTTATTCATTTGAATAATAAATGTAAGTCTTAAAACGTGGTTTTTTATTCTTGAATAAATTATGGTTCTTAATCATATTTTAGATTCTGTTAAGAATGTATTATTTCACTGTGAGTTTTAAAGTTTTTAATTTTGGATTTAAGTGTGACTTATTTGCCTTGTCAACACATAAAAGACATTAGGCTATCATAATAAACACCATAACTAATAACTTACTTAAAATACATTGGTGTGAGAATGTATATACCTATAATGTAGTCGTAAGTTTTGTTGAAAGTTTTGGCATCAAGATGTTCTGGCTTTGAACGGATATAAAAGAAGGCTCCTATTGCTATGATCAACACAACAAGAGACGTTAGGAGTGAAGCCATACTTCTGTACTCAAGATAGTTCCTGACGAAATGAAATAAATAAATATATATATATATAATATATATATATATATATATATATATATATATATATATATATATATATATATATATATATATATATATATATATATGTGCATGTACGTTAAATGTTAATTCCGCACTAATTCAAGCTTCTGTGCTTCAAGATAGATTTTATCAAAGTCAAAACTAATTACATTAATAAGTTGAAATATGTTTATATCTTATAAATTTAATTGCATCCTTTGGATATTATGGCAAAATGATATTGAATCAAGAGATTTGTATATTTTTATACATGAGGGATATTGTATATAAATAGCAGGCACATTTGCCATGTGACGGGGAACATATAGTTTATTATTGGAATGACATCACAGGTCCTATATGATCTTGCATATTTGTTAAATGATCTAGGGCAAATACATTGAAATTATTGTATGAATTACTTCAGTAGCTATAATAAGTTGCAGGATAAACAGAATAGATGGTTGGTGTCTTAAAATATACTTGTATTTGAACTCGGGTCAGTAAAATGACACTGGATCGACAAGTCTCGCAAGTTTCGTTTTTCTTATACAATCTGTATTTTTAGACACTAACCATCTATTCTCTATATATTCACAGTATTGTGGCTCTTCAATGAATTGAATTTACACCCATGTATTTTTTCTTGAAATATGAAAGAAACCTTGTATTATCGGTAATGGGAAACTTTTTGCCCTTGAATTGTTTGATGCAATTAAAAATCATTTTTAGTTAACCTTAAAAATAGAAATGATGAGAATTTGAAATATAGAAATTTTGTTACTTTTGCAAAAAGTAACTATACTAAATCCTACTTGCAGTGAAGAGAAAATGGACTATTCCTTTGTAAATAGACTCCCACTTGCCTAACCCTGATGTCTTATCCCTCCCACGTGCCTAAACTTGATGTCTTATCCTAACCCTATCGTATTTACCAATTGTAACTAGATATGTTATTTCGTCTTTACTGATTGTGACGAAGATTCATTCCGCATTTATTTCATTTGAACTTGACTGTGGATTCGCGGTGTGAGATTGGTCAACAGGTCCAGCTTACTCCTTCATGACACCTGATCACACCTCTGGATTTCCCTGGAGGTCCGTGTTCGTACAATGTTCACCAGATTTGCATGTTGTCTACTGTTACTCCTAACGATTCATAGTTTGTTATTTGTGCTTTGTATTTGATTATAAACGACAAATGAAAAAAAAAATAATCTAGAAGTTTTAATCTAGCCGTAAAGTACCATGAAGAGTAAAGATCAGATGCGTAAAAGCTTTATCTGTCACAAGTAAAACAAGTCAATGTGATATCTTAACGTAAACATATGTGATTTAACGTCTAGGGATGTATTTTATAATGCAATTATAAATACACTGAAACCTGCATATAGGGGCCACCCAAGAGACCAGAAAATATTTACCTTTATGTACAGGTGACTCTTATACACAGGTTATATTTCGATGAAATATGCAGTCAAGGGACTTGAAAAAACTGGCATTTATAAACAGGTAATCCTTGTATAGAGGTGGCCTATATAGCAGGTTTTACTGTAGTTTAAAGTAAATCTTTATTAAATTCATGGAAAGGACGTCATCAAGGTAATGACTTACATGTCTCTTTTCATTAATAAATGCATTTAAGAATTACCTTTTCTGAATTAAGTTGATAAAACATATTTTAAAATATATATATGTAAATTTATCATAACATTGAACAAATCAATATCATCATTTTCATCACTATAGATATCATAAACATGATACCAAAGTTACAATGCTCAAGACGATTGTTTCTGTCAATTACAATTCATCAGTTGAGCTCCAATTGAAAATAGATGTTTTTTTCTAAAGAGAAAGTGGTATCATACAAGGTCAAATAATAAAAAGATGACTATCCTAGCTTTAGAAAATTTTGGAGTTTAAATGGTGTTATCAGTGACAAATATTACTTTAGTATAAGATTTTCAGCTGGTATCGAAATACCAGGTACTAGGTTTATGTATGCCCTCAAACGGTCCACCAGCAGTGGCATCGACTTATTGGTTATAAATATTATAAACATAATAGCAAAGTTACAATGCTCAAGACGATCGTGTCTGCCAATTAGACTTCATCGGTCGAGCTCCAATTTAATATGTATGTTTTTTTCTAATGAGAGAGTGGTATCATTAACATTCTATCATTAGACTTTATAACCATGGTGTTATGAATTCACGACAATCAGTCAGGTATGTCCAATAGTCCAATGCACATTAAGATGCCGATAAAGACACAGCTTTACATTTCGTCTTACTTATAGTGTCCTATGACATATGATCAACTGATGAAGTCTTATTGACCAAAACGACCGTCTTCAGCATTTGTTTTGGACTCCTTTGTAACATATTAACTTTGCTATTGTTAGTGCTATTTAAACATGTATTATCATAGGACTATAGCATAATAGCACTGGTAAAGTTCTCCCTAAATGGCCTTACAGTTTTACCGACAACATTGTTCTCATAACACAACAAAATATCTACAAGTACATATTAGTTCTTGATATGGCAGTTTCGCTGATTTACTAGTATCTAACACATTACATTACAATTACACTGGGTACATATATAAATCTGATGGATACTGACAAACGGACCTGTGGATATCCAGATTTGGGATCAGGTGCCATTATTAATAAGCATCTCTTGTTGACCAATCACACTCGCCGTGAGTTCCTCGTGGTGATAGGCTGGATCATGAGTCTACAACAGGCAGGAAAGGTCCCCAGTGGGCCTTCACAGCCCGAGGACCTGGAATTCGCGGACGACGTCGGCCTTCTCTACCAAAAGTAGCAAAATGCACAAGAGAAGTTGCGTCGTCTTGCGGATGAAGCAAGGGAAACTGGGCTCCAAATCAACATCACGAAGACATTGGTCATAAGAATGAACAACAAACAGCAGGCTCTGTTGCTACTCCATTAAGAAGACATCATGGAAGAGGCATTGGGCACAGACGAAGACATCAAATGCCGATTCAACAAACCTAGACACGTTTTCAACACTTTGCGACAAATCTGGAGATCAACAGGTCTCTCCCTCCACAACAAGATCCAGATATTCAACACCAATATGAAGTCTGTCCTATTAAATGTATATGGTTCAGAAACTTGGCGAGTTACAAAGACCAACACCAATAGACTACAGACATTTGTCAACAGAAGTATCAGAAATATCCGAAACATCAGGTGGCCAGAAATCCCCTCAAATGAACATCTGTGGGACAGGGAGAAACAAGTCCCAATTGAAATCGGGTCAAGAAGCGGAAATAGGGATGGATTGGCCACACGCTTCGAGAGCCTACATAAAACGTCACCAGGCAGGACCTGGATTGGAACTCACAAGGGAAATGGAAAGTGGGTCGACCAATGTTGACGCTGAAGTGAAGGCCGCGGAATGACACGGGTCATGTTTCACTCATATGGAGACGTCTCCAAATACCGGTGAAGGGCTTCAAAATTTGGCCTTTGCTCGGCACTTACGGCCATTGAGCAGAGAGGGTCCTTTAATGTGCCGATACTTACTGTGACACGGGACCTCGGTTTTTACTGTCTCATCCGAAGGACAGGACACTGAAGGAAATAACCTTAGCAATGACATTAGAAATTGCATATTACGTAGTCATTGATATTACATTGCCATTAACTTGCGAATGATATTAGGCCTAACTTGAAAATGGCATCACATTGCAAATGACTCTACACTGCGATTGACATTACATTGTCAATGACATAAGACCTTCTCCCTTCTCTGGAAACATAAAAAAGATTTTTACTACATATTTCATAAAACTACATTTTACAAAAAAATTATTGTGACGCCATTTCATATCGCATTTGATTAAAATTTTTACCAAATAACTGAATACAGTTTCATTATTTATTTTGATATTTGATTTTCTGAATCAGAAACTAAAAGATTTATCTATTTAAACAGATAGTTTTTAATGAAAGCTCCCTATATGTCTAAGTAAAATTGTGACAATCTTTTGGGTTTTTTTTATTCTTGAATATAAACATTTCAGATACCAAAGTATAAATCAATAGAATGTCCAGGACATAGATACAAATCCGGTAAAAATGGACAAACACAGACCTCTGGAAACCAAGAGGTTGGATCAGGTGCCATGGAGGAGTAAGCATCCCCTGTCGACCGGTTACACCCGCCGTGGGTTCACAGTCAAGTCCAATGAAACACGTGAGGAGTACATACCTTTCTTTGATAATGTCTGTATAACAAGCAGTAAACGTCAAGTTTCTGTGTAGAACTACTCCTTTCAGATGAAAAATACAACGACAAACACAAAAAAATAAAATAAAACGTATATCTAAACGTACATCCAAACAAAGGTCAAAATGTAGAACGCTAATCACTATTTATAGACAACAAATCTCTGATAACATTTTCATATTTATGGTTGTAGCTTTCGTTATGGCACGTAGTAGTCTAGGCTGACATCTTTTTGTATTCATATGAAGCAGAATTTATACAAACTCTGCTCTCCAAAGGAATCAAACTGTTAGCATCTGGGTTCAATTTCACTCCCAGGTATATACCAGGCATGCTCTTCTTATGAATGTTTTATTTTGGGAGCGAAACGATTCGCCAATGAACTACATACACAAGGTTACGTTGTTAAACGCTTGAAATGGTCGTTTAAGAAGATTAATGGTCGATACGGGGATCTTGTTAAACATTATGAAGTCCCCCCCCCCCTCTGAGTAATATTAGATAGAATTCTGGAGTACGACCACAGACAGTGATTCCCCTCCTCCAATCTTGCTTTTCACGGAACTTGATCTTTTCACCAAACTTGACCTTTTCACCAACTTTGACCCGTTCATTGAATTAGAAAGGTTTCCATGGAACATTTGCAACGGGTGTGACATGCCAGCAGAGGACTCGAAATTGTTTTTCATGTTGAGACCATTTACCAAATTTAGCAAATTTACCAGAATTTTTTAATATTTAATATTGACATAGAAAAATCATTCATTTTCATTGACCTTTGGTAGATCTCTATCAAGACCTCGTCGGGTTTGGCGACATTAAGGTTGTTATCAATCGAATTGGAAAACATTGAAATAAAGAAAAATGACTTCCTTTTGGTTGAAAAACACTTAACGAAAAGACGCTACAGTATGAATAATGCACAAAAGATCTAAGGGCGTCTCAGAGATTATTATAAATCGCAATATTATCACTAATTTTCATATCGAAAATAAATATAATAACCTATATTTCAAGAGGTCCGTGTTTGTCCACTTTTTACCATATTTGTACCTATATCCTTGACATCCTAATGATATACTTCGGTATCTGATATTTTTTATATTTAAGGAGATGAATGTATGTAAAAACAAATAAAAAACGGAAAAGCTCAAAACAGAACATGTTCAGACGTTGAAGACTGAAGGAAGGATCGTGTCACTCGCCCCAGTCGTGGTAGTGGGCCTAAATACTTAAGAAGTCATTGAGAATATTTTAATCTTATAACCTGCAAAGTTTATGATAATTTAGTGTTTACGTTGTCCAACAAGTCAAACCTGTGTTGTTTTCTACTAACACCATGAGCAAATATTTTGACATTAAAGTACCATGCAGAATGCACTTTTTTATGGTCTTTAAATTCATGACAATTTTTACTTACATAAATATATATCTAAAACGTGAAATGAAAGGCACCGAAGAATTTAGCATAAACTGTTCCTACAAGGATAATTCACAAACTATAGACATAGATAAACAACAAAGCTATATGACAAACGTGATGATTCCTGTTTTCCACATTTAAAAGTATTAATGTTCCTTTTCATGCCTGCGTATGGTGTTTATAGTCCGCAGATAACCTGATATGCCAGGCGTGCTCAACATTATTTTTATTTTCAGTGGAGGGTACCTATTTTGTGCAATCAAATCTTCCTTCAGTCTTAGATCCTTGAAACTTTGTAAAACATTAAGTATATATTGAAGATTTGCACCATTTTTTATGGATTCATTTCATACATTTTTCCAAACGTAAAAGTTAGTCATTTTGCATAAAGTTTGTTTTTAGCAGAGGGTAACTGTTTTGTGTAATCAACTTCTCCGTGTCCACCGTATAATTAATTCATTCTGCAAACTCTTCAAATTGAGTCTTAGACCCATTTTATTGATCGGTAACTCCCAAGTTGGTAATTCCTGAAATTTGGATAGATCGTATAATTAACAAAAATGTAAAAGACATAATTATCTTTGATGTTTTCCCTATATTTACACCGATATTGACCACATTCCATCTAAATCAAATAGAATTAAGGACAACCATAAACTATTAGTATATTAATTTTGCTTTTCCTTCATCGACAATAACAACTTTTGGAAAACTGATACATATGAATGCATCATTTTATATAAACATATATGCTGAAATATATTTATAACAATACCGAAGTGATCATTTTACAAATTAGGCTATACCAAATGCTCAAGACGATCGTTTTTGACGATAAGTCTTCATCAGTTGAGCTTTATTTTAATATATATATATATATATATATATATATATATATATATATATATATATATATATATATATATATATATATATATATATATATCCGAAATAAAAAGAAGGTACTATACAAGGTCAAATAATAAATCTAAATGTTTTGCTGAAAATGGATTTTTATTCTGCAGCAAATAATATCTATCGTAATATCTTATCTCAGTCTGAGATATTTTGCTTACATCTATATACATGTGATTGCAATACAATTATATGCTTAATTTAAGCGATCAGATACCTGTTTTCACCTGATTTAAATGAGGGCTATTTCGGGGTAGCGATTTACCATTTTATATCGTTTCACTGTATAATATAATTCCTGATTGAATAATATAAAACACTGAGAAACTATTTATGACCTATCTATTCATGCATGAGAGCCAGGCGATTGGTGCCTTATGTCGAGAGTTTGAACCCCAGCTGGGGCATGTTGAGTTTGCAGGTACCTTGTTATTTCTGTTATTTCTGTTTTTGTGCTTCATATATATATATAGATTATAACTGTCATACATAAATTGTACCCACGCAAAACAAAGTTATGCTGCAGATGACATTATTATATAAACAGAAGGCATATTTTGATATATATCTAACATAATAACAAATAATAATTCCAAGAGTTTCCGAAAGTCATTGATTTTCCATATTATCGTTACAGGTACGTCAGTCATTTTGTTCAGAAATGACCCTGTTATCACGATTTACTTATCTTTAAAGTTAGCAGTTACTAACGTGATAAATTTACAAATTAAAGACACAATGGACATTCTGGTAGTATTTGTAGGTAAGATGATGACGTAATTATTTAGATATATATACAAAATAAGTTATTTATAATATAAATTGCATAACTGTCCTTCACAAACTGACCCTACGTGCTACTGTTCTTTCAATTTTATCCTGCGGATGTGAATAGGATACAAATTGGTTAACGTAACATATAACGTGTCATACTTATGTTCTAAGCATTTTGATTGGAAAGAGTCATTGTGTCTGTAGAATGAGAATCGTCAAAAAGAAACAAATTTTATTATTGATTACGTAAAATCACACGTGACCCAAATGTCACTTGACGCTCTCTCTCTCTCTCTCTCTCTCTCTCTCTCTCTCTCTCTCTCTCTCTCTCTCTCTCTCTCTCTCTCTCTCTCTCTCTCTCTCTCTCTCTCTCTCTCTCTCTCTCTCTCTCTCTCTCTCTCTGTACAAGTGATTTATTCTAGTGAACAATAGGTTCAAGTTATCGAAGACTAAAGCATGTGTCCGTCATTTTGCATTATTTCATAATTTTACTGGATTTGTATAATATCTTGGACATCTTAAAGATTATTTATTCCTATACACGTCGATCGCAGTTTTCCAGCTTAAACAAATTTTTCACTTTAAAATAGCAAAACCTCTTTGCCAATCCATATAATGTGTTTCTCTCTCTGATATCATCCAATTAACAATATCTGCATAAACTGTACAGAATCAAACTACTAGGCGTCCCTTTGATTTAAAATTTCAAATAAATCTTGAGGATGTCCAGGATACATATACAAATCTGGTGGTGTTGGAAAGCACAGACATCTGAAAATCCAAGGGAGTGATAAGATGCTGTGAAAGGGGTAAGCATTTCCTGTTAATAGGTCACACCTGCCATGAAAAGGTGAGGAAGAAATCCTCGTCACGATTGGTATAGACGACTCAACAACCGCAATGAAACAGGTAACTCAACATTCCATTTAGTTAATTGTGTTAAAAATCAACAATGTCCATAATTTCGCTTGTGTTATGTTGTTATCATTTGATAATTGGTAGCATTATGTATATCTTACAGAGGCGGACTTCTGAGAAATTAAAGGGGCATTAGTTATGTTTACCAAAATATCATTTCAAATGTTTCTATTTTTGCTACTTGTATTTGATGTACAATAACACTTAAAAGCAATAAACAGGCATACAATTCTTATACTCCTATATGTTTTGTTAAATTAAGTTTGGTCCAGTGTGGTATGCATATGCAAATAGTAAGGTTTAATCAATTGCAACTGAAAAAATGCCAAACTTGGGTTCTCAAGCAATTTTCACAAAATATAGAGGAATCTTATGTCTGTATTTATTTCGGTTTTGTTATTGTATATCAATCTAAGTAATAAAGAAGGAAAGACAAATTTTTGAATAAAAACACAGCTAATGTATCTTTAAAGAGCAATTTGAGTGAAAAGTGAAAATTTCAGCATTTATAGAACTCATCATTCTAAGAACAACATCGAAAATCCCATCAAAATTGGTGCAGGCGAGAAACTGCAAAGCTCACCTTTACCAACGGCTCAAGTAGCTTGAAAAGGCGGAGTTTCGTGTGACACCACAACGAGGACTCCTGTTGCGAAGTACGTGCTTCACTATATGCTTGGTATCAACGGTGCCTCAGGCGTGGACGGCATTCAATACACTTGTAGGTTTATTGAGTGAATATATCTTTGTGTACAGTAATGAAGGTACAATTGTTTTTAACTGTAGCAGTCGTGATTTTTGTGAAAAGGGTGATCTTTAAAAGTCAACAACGTCCATAATTTTGAGGTTGATATGATTTTTTCATATTCCTATTTGTATTTGAGTACCGTATCAGTGACAGAATGTATATTTTACAGACACGGGTGTCTGATAAACTAAGAGGTGTACTACAAAACAAGCACAGATATTTCTACATTTACTTTCGAACAAGTGACTTAAAGCAGATCTGATCATGTGGGAGACAGACCCCCCAGATCATAACGGCGTAATACTAGTCACACATGAAAAGTTATCGATAGAAAACCCTAAATCGTCATCAGGTCATTCAGTTTTATTTCCATTTTCATGTCTATATTTTACAGAATGCCCGATTATGAAGCATAGATATATGATATACTTGAACATTCAATGTTTTTATTGTCTTTTCAGTGGCACAAATTCTCTGCAGTGTTGTAAATGCCGAATTCTGTGAAGACGTAGATAGCACGGCGTGTACACGTATAGCAAATATTTATCCAGATATGTGTAATGATTCCTGTATTGCTAACGTATGTAAAAGACACTGTGGTCATTGTCGTAAGTATATTGATGTACAGATACAAAACGCATTCCATAACGAATAAAAATAAATATTTTTGATGTTTTATCTTGTGAAAGCACAGTCAACATAAAATAACTGACCTAAGACAAACCTATAAATATTACTCGATCACACAACACTGCGTACTACAAATTCCTCATCAATCTTACCCTTCCAGCTTTGAAGTGTTACAGCTGTACCGATATCTCTGTGGTAGATAAATGCAATACAACGGAGGTCTGTCCTTCAATAGATCACGTAAGTACAGACATCCAGACAGACAGATAGATAGATAGATATGACTGGGTTGATCGATAAATAGATGGAGAAATAGGTACGAAAGAAGTCCGGTGGTCTCTACCTGGGTACATTGTAACCAGGTTTTCTCCTCTACCAAGAAGTCTATTACTACTCTAGAAGTTTTAAACTGTACTATTGGGTCATCAGACATAATCAATACCTTTTTGTACGTGTACACTGCTATATAAAGTACCATGACCCTGACAAGTTAAATGACAAGTGCCCCTTGTCACATTACAATCAACAAGTTGAGTCAGGCCGCATACGTCATCTATTTGTCCAACAAATTACTCGAGATCTCCTATAGTAGTCAAAGCATGATGAAGAGTTCTACAATCGACTACAATCAACTCCTTTCCCATTTCATCGTTAACAGTCTCAAACAAAGTGAACGGCATATTGTAAACATATATCTGTCAAATTCAACATTAATGACTTCTCCCTCAAAACATGCCATACACTGCAAAAACGTCAAACTTGCTTGCCGTGAATACGTTTTATTTCCCTTTAACCACAAGTGCTGTAACTGAGGTATATCATGTCTCATACTTATATTTGCTATTGCATACTTCTAGAGTAATCGTAATGTATGTGTTTATCTTCTTATTTACCTTTTTCAGAGCTGTGTAGTTGTTAAACCTTTTATGGACGATTTCAGACTCGTTTACAAACTTGGTTGTGCGCAAAAATCTGTAAGTTGCAAGATTATTAGCAAATATCTAAATACGTCTGTTTATTGTCACTAAGTATTCTGAACAGCAGTATCCATTCTTTTTTTTCTTTGCTCCTTATAAAAGTTAAAAATCCTTCTCAAAACGTTACAACCGTTTAAATTTAATACTGTGTTAAGTAAAATTAATTTAACCTGGCAGGGTTTAGTCTAATGGATCCTTTCCTTGGCCTGGGGAGTTTAGATCTTAGGTAATAAAATAAAAAATCTCAGATACCAAAGTATAAATCTTTAGGATGTCCAGGATATAGATACAAATCTTCATTAGAATTAAACTGGCAATAGTAATCGTTCCTATTGTCACTATTTCTACGAGTATCCAATGTGGAATAAAACTTCCTAGGTGAAGCTTGTCTTAACCGGGAAGTGAGTAGAATCCTCAGTATGACAATCTTATAAAAATGTCAATCCGCCCACCATCTTATGTGAGTCGGACGATAAAGGGGAAGGTAATGGCTAGTAATTAAAGGATATTTGGTTATTCAACTTTTTCAGAGAAATGTGAAGTTTACATCTAGAGATACAAAGCATTTGTTAGACTTGAAACAATAGATATTGACGCAATAACTGTTCATAGTGACTTACCAAGTACGCCAGACACAATTTGTCAGTGTTTCTATTTGCTGGGAAACTTAATAGCTTAACTAGAACAAAAATGCAAAAAGACATGCCACCACTGACGTCAACAGTGAAGATATCTTGATGTTTTTTATTCTTTCATCCAACAATTTTCTTTTTTTTTTTTAACATTTGATCTATTGATATGCTTATTGAATTATCTATTCATTATCTATCTATTTATACTTTGCAGAATTGTCAGACACAATCTGATTTTACCTGTTGCACACAAGACCTATGTAATCACGATCTCATAGGTACCTCAGCTTTAGGTGATGATGAACTGTCTCAAGGTAAATGGGAATTCTGTTAATCTGGTATTAGATATTAATAGACTATTTTCGAGTTGTCCCATGCAGCCAAGTTATGTCGGAACAGTTTGTATTCATGCCACGTGACTTAAACTGAAAGGTGGGACTGGTCCTATCCGATTATGTAATAATTTACATTGACGATATTCAGTAATATCTTGTTTGTGTTCATCTGCTGATAATTAAGTTTATATAAATGTTCTCTTTTGTACAGATGACAATGATATTCATATTCTGGGTTATACATACGATAATCTGCTTAACCGAAAGTGAAGTTGCCCCACAATTTGCGTTGAGACTGCATAGTATTATGACGAACTGTAACGAAACAGAACAAATCGAAAAAGGCCGATTGTTATATATAAACACCTGTTTGTAGTCTTTCTGATCATTCGCTCCAAAGAGCGATGAATATGTACTTGATGTGAATAGAAATCACTTGAGTTTATTTTGCATCGTATAAATTGTTAGCTATCTATTTGAACTGATGAATGATTTTTTAAGTTTCAGTCCTGAAGAAAGCAACATCTGGAGTTTGCGCAGATATGGACGATGTAGCCTGTAATCTACTTCACAAAGCAAACCCAAATATTTGTAGTGAAGATTGTATTACTATTGCTACGTCACTTTGTCCCAGACTATGTGGAAAATGTTGTACGTATGATATCAAAATGAAAACATTATATATTACTCATACCTAAACACTTAATTTTAAAAATTAAACAATAATGTATCAACTAAATATTATAAATATCAGTTATAGTTTTACAAAACATGCAAAAACAATTGCTCAAGCGAATCGTATCTCTCAATAGGACTTCATCAATTTAGCTGGGATTTATCTTCCGAAACCAAAAGTGGAAAAAATAAAACGATTTCATGTCAAATCTCTTTGACATAAGGGGATAATGGAGGCAAGGGTTGCCTAGTGGAAGTTAGAGGAGGAAATATGTCCACTGTCAAGTTTAGAATAAATGTTTTGTAACAGTACCTTCTATTTGTGCCTCGTGTTGAGAAGAATACAAGGACCAACTGTATTATCTAGGTCATTTGATTAGTCTGCAATATGGTCATCTTTATTTCTTTAAATGCTTTTGAAATCCAGTTTTTCCATTGAATTATGAATAGTGTTACGCCACACTTAATAACTTCTCAGTTATATGATTTCAGTGGTGTCCGGAAAGAGACCAACGGCCTTCCGCAAGTAAACTGGCAAATTTTCTCACAAACATAACCTTAGGTCCCAGTAGGACTCAAACCTGGGCTACTTTATTTAACAAATTGCCTCATATTTAATGTGTGTAAATAAATGTTTATTTTGAAATTATATTCACAGATGAATGTTTCGAATGTGACCACGTTTCTAGAACTGAAGATTGCAATACCACAAAAATCTGTGATTCAGGTCAAGTAAGTTCATGTGAGAATAAGGCAAAATTTAAAGGGGCGTTAGCCATATTTACCAAAAAGAATAAATCATTTTTTCTACTTTTACTTTTTGTACGGGAAGAACAATAACAAATAAGAACTATACACAGGCATAAAATTTTTATTCCTATATATTTTGTGAAAATATTATGTCGGGTCTAGTGTGGTATCGAACTTTCATATGGTAAGGATAAATTAATCAACTGCAAGTGAAAAAGTTCCAAACCTGGGTTTCTGAAGCAATTGTCACAAAATAAATAAAGATTTAAGAAATATTATGTCTATGTATATCTCTTTTTTATTAGATACAACACAGCTAATGCCAATTTAAATCAATACAGAAACATTCTAATGCAAGCGTAATGTAATGACAACTTACATTTAAAATCTTATGAAACTAATAGTAAAAGTGATATGTACGAAAGCCGATTAGTATCAAAGAAAAAATAAAATTATCTCGTAATTACGAGATAGTTATCTCGCTATTACGAGAAAAAGATCTTGTAATTGCGAGATAATCATTTCATTATTACGAGAAAAGATGTCGTAATTACGAGATAATTATCTCATTATTACGAGAAAAGATCTCGTAATTACGAGATAATTATGTCATTATAACGAGAAAAGATGTCGTAATTACGAGATAATTATGTCGTTATTACGCGAAAATATCTCGAAATTACGAGATACTTGTGTCGTTATTACGACTTAATTATCTCGTAATTACGAGATAATTATGTCGTTATTTCGAGAAAAGATCTCATTATAACGAGATAGTTTTCTCGTAATAACGAGAAAAGATCTCGTAATTACGAGAAAGTTAGGGATAGGAAATTATAGAAACTCGGACATTTTCGGTCCCACCGGACGCACTTTTATTATTATACGACAGCAGGGACAGCAGGGAATATAATTCTACGGAAGAGTAATGCTGCCATGTGTAAAAATATATTATCCCGAAATTTCGAGTTATAATCTCTAAATATCGAGTTAATTCATAAAACTTTCGAATTATCTACTTTGATTTTTAGAGTGGTATTAATAGATGCAATCAGTTCTGGCCGGCACAACAACTGGTAATAGACCTACGTGAAGCCAATGGAATTAATTTTAATCTTGAAAATTAGTGATTGATCATATAACACTGATTATTTTTACCTTAATATCTGGACAAATATTCCAGTATCTCAAGAAAAAAACTAAGATCATTTATCATGTTTACTTGAGTGAAAGATAATTTGATTTGCTCAATTATAACAATCAACTGGATATCGACATAAGCCTTACGTCAACCATCGTTGCCAATGAGCAAGACATTGTCATTATTAGAATAATAAAATTTAATTTTTTTCTTTTTATTATCAAAATGATGAAAATATTACATATAATGAACCACACAAACAAACATACTCTTCAAATTTCGAATTATTATTCCGAAATATCGAGTCATTATATATATCACGAAACAATTAACCATAATTTCCTATCCCTTACTATCTCGTAATTACGAGACCTTTTCTCGTTATTACGAGAAAACTATCTCGTAATAACGAGATCTTTTCTCGTAATAACGACATAATTATCTTGTAATTACGAGATCTTTTCTCGTAATAACGACATAATTATATCGTAATTACGAAATCTTTTCTCGTAATAACGACATAATTATCTCCTAATTACGAGATAATGTCATTTTTTTCGTTGACACTAATCGGCTTTCGTAGATATGTATACCTATGGCACGCCAAAATCACATTAATGAGTTAAACCTAGTTGTTCTTAGTTTTACACCAGTTAATGTGGGTTACGAGTTAAACCAAATTTTCTCCAGTTAATCATAATTTTTCTTGTAACCCAAATTGATGGTAGTATGTTTATAAAATTTATAACCACTACGTCGTTGCCACTGCTGGTGGACCGTTTGAGTCCCCGAGGGTATACATAAACCTAATACCTGGTATTTCGGTACCAGCTGTTATATATATCTTATCTTATATTAAGATATATTTGGCACTGTTAACATAATTTAAATTCAATTTCTTTTAAAGCTAAGATAGTAATTTTTACAGTGGTTACTCTTAGACGGATTTCGGCTATACTTTTACAGATATCATTTGGTCTTGTATAATACCACTTTCTCTTTAGAGACTTTTAAATTGGAGCTCAACTGATAAGGTCTAATTGACAGAAACGATATCGTCTTGAACATTATAACTTCCATAGTATGTTTATAAAATTGACTCATTAATGTGATTTTGGCGTAATGTCATATATACCCTTTTCTCAATACACATTGTTTTCTGTTGTATGTGTATCTGTAATTACTTATTACTCTTAGACGGATTTCGGCTATACTTTTAGAGATATTATTTGGCCTTGTATGATACCATTTTATCTTTAGAAAATACACTTACTTTTCAAATTGGAGCTCAACTGATGAAGTCTAATTGACAAAAACGATATCGTCTTGAGCATTATAACTTTGGTATTATGTTTATAATATTTATAACCACTAGGTCGTTGACACTGCTGGTGGACCGTTTGAGTCCCCGAGGGTATACATAAACCTAGTACCTGGTATTTCGGTACCAGCTGTTCATCTTATACTAAAATAATATTTGGCACTGTTAACACTATTTAAATTCAAAAATTGTCTAAAGCTAAGATAGTCATTTTTTTTACAGTGGTTACTCTTAGACGGATTTCGGCTATACTTTTAGAGATATTATTTGGCCTTGTATGATACCATTTTATCTTTAGAAAAATACACTTACTTTTCAAATTGGAGCTCAACTGATGAAGTCTAATTGACAGAAACGATATCGTCTTGAGCATTATAACTTTGGTATTATGTTTATAATATTTATAACCACTAGGTCGTTGCCACTGCTGGTGGACCGTTTGAGTCCCCGAGGGTATACATAAACCTAGTACCTGGTATTTCGGTACCAGCTGTTCATCTTATACTAAGTAATATTTGGCACTGTTAACACTATTTAAATTCAAAAATTGTCTAAAGCTAAGATAGTCATTTTTTTTTTACAGTGGTTACTCTTAGACGGATTTCGGCTATACTTTTAGAGATATTATTTGGCCTTGTATGATACCATTTTATCTTTAGAAAATACACTTACTTCTCAAATTGGAGCTCAACTGATTAAGTCTAATTGACAGAAACGATATCGTCTTGAGCATTATAACTTTGGTATTATGTTTATAATATTTATTTGTTTATCTATCCATTCAATGATTATTTTCAAATTGCAATGTTATAATATCATCGCTACGTTGACACTCTAGGTTTGCTACACAATGGAAACACTCAATTTAAATTTAGAGCATGGATTTAAAGTCGGATGCATCCATAACCAGGTAGTAATTCATTTTTAAAGATCGTGCGTCAAAATATATATTTAACTCAATACATGTATATTTATTTATATTTATTTTTTTATAAATGGGTACTCTTAGACGGATTTGGTAATACATTTAGATTTATTATTTGGTCCTGTACAATTCCATCATTACTTTCGGAAGTATACATTTATATTAAATTCGAGTTCTTTTGTAAAACTATAAATTTGGTATTGTTAATAATACATTTTTATTTCTAAATAATTGAGAAATATTGTATCAATCCGCATTTGTTCATTTCAACAGATATGCAATTCGTTGGCGACAGAGGCATCAAATATATTTGGACGACGTGACAGTTCATTAGAATTGACACTTAATGGTGGATGTTGTCATGCTGATTTATGCAATTTACATAAGCAATTACCTGTTTCAAATCCAATGACATCGACTACCATGGCACCAACAACAAACAAAACGACATCTACAACCACACATCGTAATTCTTTGTATTCAGTGTATTTCATATATCAATATAATAACATCCATTTCATTTGTGATATATGTAATGGCTGTTTTTGATTACCAAAATAGGGCGCGACAAGTTATTTAGTGAGCAAAATATAAACCATATGACTATTGTCTCTACTTACATCTTAACAACTTTTAACAAAACAATTATCAGAGCTTCTAATCATTATATTTTAATTACTTAAATCAATGTGTACTGATTCATACGATATACTGAACTATTCTGGTAAGTGTACACCAATGTCTTGTCCAACTAAGTCTCGGAAACATAAAACTGATATATCTGCTTAAGTCTAAAATCATTTTCAACTTTGCATGCTTAGTCAATTATATTTTAGGATTTGTTGAAACTGAGTAAAAGTTTTATCAGTAATTTGTAAGTTTTATGTTGTCGGACCCAGTGGTGTCGTCCTTTGTTTTAAATATTTTGATTTCGACTATATGATCGGATTTTTTTATTTGAAAACACTTTAGAAAATATCCTTGCTTTTCAGCCGCATGTCATTATAATGGACATTGTCCGGATGGATACCGTCAAATAGGAGCAAAATGCTATGGATTTGTTCTTCAGAAAATGTCTTGGAATGATGCTAAGGTGAGAAATATGTTTACGACTAAATATTTTTCATTGTAATCATGACTAAAATGCATTTTTTTCTTCATCTTTATTCATTTTGTATATAATTAACAATACCTATAATTCCGTTTCAATATTACTCTGATCCGCTATCTGAACTGGACCCAACGTCTGCTACCAATAATGGACTCATATTATTTCGGAAATATCCACCTTACAAATTTAAGTGTATCATTTTCTTAGATAAAAGAAATGACGATTTCTGGATTTCCTGTTTGTGTCCGACAAAGTTTTATTTTCGTAAGTCAAAACGGTTTTAAAATATACCAAAAGAATTAAACGGAGAAATATGAAAATGTTATAGAGTCAAAGTCAAAGTCAAACTATGATACATAATGGGGCAACAACTATTTCAAGGTAACTATCAAGTAGCAGTCCATGTAAAATCATTACAAAATAGAAAAATGGGGATACATGCAATGTAAAAAAAGTCATTTTTTTCCATTTATTTCAAGATCTTCTAAAGTTATGAAAATCTTGAACGTTTTACAAACATTACATTATTCTTCCTTTGGGAATAATGTTAAAAGTAGGTTTTGGATTATTTTTCTGAAACTCCAGGAAAATAATTAATATTTTCATGTATAAAAATGAAGATTGATATTTTCCTTTAAACTTTTTAATGTCGCTGTGTCATGTGATGCTGTACTGTAGTATGTAGGCTACCTGTGCCCCTCCTATCATCGTATAATCATCTTAATGCCCCATTCACTGAGTGAAGAATATGTGTTTATTCACAGTTAATTAGAGTTGATCGGTTTAGCCTTTAGTGTAGGCTAGATGGACAGTCAAAGGTGATTTGAAATTTCGACACAAGTCACTGAAATTAATGCTTGCAAAATGGCTAGGATAGAAAATTCGATCAAATCGATGTTTACATTCCAGTAATATGCATTTATAAATACAATGATCGCTGATATTATTTATAGTTCTAGCATAGTCACATCATATCACATTTGAGGGCAAGCTTGTGAGTGGAAAATCACTATTACTGTGATTTTGTCGTGAGCATGTACCATGACAATATTTTTTCCTTCTGTTTGAAAAAATGTCACAGCTAATCATGATTGATCCATGAAAAATCTCACAAAATTGTGTTCTGTAATAGGCCAATAATCGAAACCATGTAATAGTCGGTTACTGGTCCTAGACGCTACTGCCATACTGCCTACTGGTCCCAGACTAATGAACCAGTATGCCTTCAACCAACACTTTTGGGGTGGGGTAACTTGAATCCTGACTGATTCGTACAGTTCCCTGTGGTTGCTTGTCGACAATGTTAGACAGGCATTCAACAAAGAATTCTAATTAAGTCATAATTGCAATGAAAAATATCATAATTGGGATTTTGCTGACATAACTTGATCGTACTTTATCAACTCTATCATTAGGCCTACTTCGGAAAATCTTAGGATTTTTCATTTTCTTCGTAATACATTACATAATGGGGAACGACTGTTTCAAGGTAACTATTAAATATTATTAACGTAATATTGTCCGATTCACATAAGATGGCAGGACAGAGTAACCTTTTGATTATCAAACGGATGATTCTAATCACTTTTCGGTTATTACTGCACGGGAAAAACGTTTCATTCCTCACTTGATATTCTCTTATGTATGATGACTAGTAGGAACGATTACTCTAGTCTAATGCTATGCTTTATCACCTAAAATTCAAACAAGAAAGGGTTCACAAGACTCCACTCCGCCAGATTATATAGATTGTACTATACCAAAATTATACTGCTCAATACGATCGTTTCTGTCAATAAGACCTCACCATTTGAGCTCCAGTCTATGAAAGATGCATATTGTCTAAAGAGAAAGTGGTACCACAGAATGTCATATACTAAATCTGAATGTATAGCAAATTTGTCCAAGAGGAATCACTGCAGAAAAAGATGACTATGTTAGTTGTTGATGAATTCAGAAACCAAATGGTGTTTCCCATGCAAATAAATACTTTAGTGTAAGATTATCAGCTGGTACTGAAATATCAGGTATTAAGTTCATGTATATCATCGGGGACTCAAACGGTCTACTGGAGTCCAGACGATCGTTTTTGTCAATCAGACCTCACCAGTTGAGCCCCAGTTTACAAAAGATGCATTAGAGAAAGTGGTACTAGCATCACACAAGGCCAAATAATAAATTTAAATGTGTATAAAATTATGTCCAAGAGTAACCACTGCAAAAAGCTGATTATCATAGCTTTTAAAGAACTTGGAACCTAAATGGCGTTTTCAATTCAAAGCTTTAGTGTAAGATTATTAGTTAGAACCGAAATTCCATGTACAAGAATACAGTGACAATTTTAAAAACAAATAAGTAATCGTAATATTTTTAAACAACCTTACATTTTTGCAATACCAATAACAAAACATATCGTAGTGTTATGAATTAATGTATGGTAGTAAAATAAGTTTTAGTCCAATGCACAGATTCAGACCTTACATGTAAACTAACGCGGCTGTGTATTAACCTCCATCACGCTCTGAAATGAATAATGCAATCCTTGAAGCTATTACCACAATCATTGTCAATTTTTCACACTGTCAGCTTGTTCTTCAAAACACTGACAGGGATTTGACGACACTTTACTGGAAGCAAGGACTCAATGTACTCTACAAAGTTTGCATTTTTCGAGCCCTTGGACTGGGACAAGGCGGGGAGAAATATGTCGCAGAGAGTACTCCTCGTAGAAAACCCCGTCTTCCAGAACCACTTCATGCATTTATAGATCAATTTCATTTGGGTGATCAAATTGGATGTACGATTCAATTTTGTATTTTCGTAGAAATCGGAAATTAATATTTGACGTCAATAAGACTTTATCATTTTCAGTCATCTTTGTGTTATTTCTTTGATTTTATCCTATTTAATTCACGATGGTGCATTCACTTTAAATGTTTTATCTGTAATTAGGGAAAGAAATCTTTTAGGAAATAATTTTGCTGAAATAAAATCTTTAGCATTTTATTATTTGTTTAAGGCTGAAAAACAATGTATGTCATTTTCACACGATCAACTTATTTTTTGTATCCACTGGGGGTATTTTGACGTAACTTTAGTTACAAGAAGGTCCTCTATCTTGTTTGCGTTTTACCAGCCTACATGTTCTGTTTTGGTATTCTTTTCGCATTTGTAGATGGTGATTTAGGCACGACTAAGCCTCTTTGATTTCCACAACTACGCTGTCCAAATTAAAACCCGTTCTAAACGTATCTGTATTTGGCTGATTTGTTGTCGTGATGAACCTCATGATGTGTCAGCTGTGTATTCATGCGCACAGTTTTTGTTACTCGTGTATTAATATCGATTTGATTACAAATATAAAAAGTTTGTTTTCTAATTATTATAAAATTCCAATTATGAGCATTTTGATCAGACTCATTCGTTTCAAAATTCGATGAAAAGTATAAAAATTATATATATATATATATGAATTATCTTGTTATACCAATATATTATGTGGTTATAACAAAATATTATGTCGTAATAACAAGATATTATGTTGTTATAACGACATATGAAGTATCTTGTTGTAATAAGATATTATGTCGTTATAACAAGATATTTTGTCGTAATAACAAGATATTATCTTGTTATAACGAGATATGAATTATCTTGTTATAACAAGATATTATGTTGTTATAACGAGATATGAAATATACGGAAGCGTATTAGGACCCCAAGTTGTCTTATAATTATTAGTTGTTAAGGTTCCATTTGCATTGTTTTTCACATCGTTGTTCTTAATAAGACATAACATTGCATTACTATCTGTGTGTTACAAGACATTATTCATGTCACATTTTATCATTATTGTTCAATACTGTTACTATCGCAACCTTAATAAATACGTTTTATTAAAACTGATAAGATTGCAATCCGCGATTGGGTCACGTTCGAGTGATCTCTCGTAAATTTATAGTGTTCGACCAATGAAAATGCGACATACAAAATTAAATGACAAAGAGATGTAATTCATTTTATAAAAAGGAATCCGTCAGTCCGCAAAAGTCCATCGGAATATATATCGTGATTTGAATCTATCCAACGTTATGAAAATAATTCTGTACTTTCGGATTTTGTGTTGTTTAAAATGTTAAAACATATTTACATTTCTTTGCCATTAAATCGCTTACAATATTGTGTAAGTCGCTTTTTCATGGGTCGAAAATGACAAATTTACGAGGTCATCCGCGCGTGACCACATAGCGGATTACGTTAGATCATGTACGTGACATATCAGTAAACAAGAGCGATTAGAGATCGGTTTATAATTAGATTGGTCCGTTATAAGACGTTTTCTGTTTGATATTTTTCCAAATAATTGTGTCATATTTCTTATTTTAACGCACTTTTTAAGCTCCCAGGCAGTTCATTCTCGCCATCATTCTGTACGCTAGACATGGAAGGAATGAGATATAAGATGATGACTATTGATTCGGGGGAAGCTGGCAGAATTTTAAAATTAATATTCTGGCCTTGAAAACATAGAAAAAAATAGTCTGTCCTTTATTAGCAAGTTGATAAATAATCAGACCTTAACTGGTGCTAAAGCTGTGATGAAAATCATTTTTAAAACGTTTCAGCTCGCTTCGCATTTCTTTCTACAATCTTGTCGACTGGCTACGCTGGTCCTAATACGCTTCCGTATATTTCATATCTTGTTATAACAACATAATATCTTGTTATACAAGATAATTCATATCTGGTTATAACAAGATAATATCTTGTTATTACGACATTATATCTTGTTATTAAGACAATATATTGTTATAACAAAATAACTTATATCTCATTATAACGACATGATATCTTGTTATAACGACATAATATCTTGTTAAAACAAGATAATTAATATGTCGTTATAAAAATATAATAAGTCGTTATAACAGCATGTATGTCGTTATAGCGACATATTTTATTACTACATGTGGCACGTGTTGGCTTCCATACAATACATAATAGTTGCTCAATTATTAAACAAAGATATATACATATATCATGATAATATATATTTATCGCATTTGTTGTTGTTGTTGTCGTCGTCGTCGTCGTTGATACAAAGGAAATTTCCACCTTTTGACTTTGTTGTCTACTCTTTGTTGGTCAGTTTTTCGAATATTTTTTTCAGATTCTTTTTATAACTTCTTTGTCGGTGGCCATGATCCAAGACATACAAACAAATGGGAGTGGGTAACAAACGGTCAACACATTCCAATCAACGTGCTGAACATACACGTTGTACGTGGATATTACTGCGCAACTGCAAGACATAATCATTTGGTACTGGAAAGGGCTTCTTGCTTGTCCTCTCTTTATTCAGTGTGTCAAGCCAATTACCGCTCTTGATTCGACTTCTGATCTTGTAATTCATTGGAAAATATTAAAATTTTAATATCATAAGGGCTGTGACATGCTTTTTCTCCTTTTATCGCAAAATATTTTCAAGATTAAAACATAGCTGTACTACGTTATGTTTTTGAAATCTATCCATCTGATAATGGGGACAAATGACTTACGTATACAGTGGAGAATTCTTAATTAAATTGCCTTTTTATAACTTGTACAAGAATCAAATTTCTGATTGAACGAATACATACAAGGATATATTGAAGATAACTACTTCCGTCAGGAGCATAACAAGGATCCATTTATCGCAAGTGTTGATTTATTTAGTTGGACTTATAATTTTATCTTTGAAATCGTATCTTCTGTCTGTGTTCAGTGATCCAGAAATTACTGCCGAGCAGAAATGTTTATATTGCCACTATAAGCATTACGATCCAGCAAATGTTCCGCCAAATCTTATCTATAATCCTTACCAAAATGTTGACAGCTTTTAAACTTCAGCAATACTGTACAGTTGCTTATTCCAGAAGACTTGTAAATTTGATGTGGATGCTAAAACTTTTCAGACAGCTTTTCGATGTTTAAAGACATGCCATCTCTCTCCAATTCATAGTATCAAAATTTACGACTTTTATATTTATACAACCCTTTCTGGTATCATTGACAACATTTTTTTCACAAAAGTGGTACTCGTAAATTAATTAAGCCATAGATTATCATGATACTACTCTGATTCTACGCATAATACACTGAAATGGAATTTCTAAAATACATATGTAGTGTCTGGAGACTAGATATGTTAGAAAACCGTCGGTATTAGCAAAGGAACCAACTGCGTCCCTAATTGGACATTATTCATATGAAACAAAATTTATTCATAAGCTTTGGTGTGACATTTAAATATATTGACGTTTTGTCAATTTATGACAATTTTTACACTTATCTGTATTATATACAAACGAACTAGAAAAGAAAGGCACCACAGAATCTAACATATACTTCTTTCTTGAATACTCTACAAACTGTAGACATAAATAAACAACAAAGTTATGCGACAAATGTGATGATTCCGTTATTTTCCCATTGTTCACAGATATATCCTTCATTTTATCGGGGAATGATTTCCTTGTCAATCCCTTGGGTATTGACAAGCTACATGTGCTATGACGCCACAATACAATTTATGCTGTAGAGTGCCTGCGGCGTCTTGAATGCTGTGTATGTAGGATTTCATTTACATAGATGTTGTCTACATATACATGTATTTAAAACATGGGAGACAAATAATCAACCCCTACCTTGCGGGGTATAAGATTCTTGAATGACAAACCCTCGGCAGGCCTCGGATTTGTCAAATCCCCTCAGATTCAGATTCCTTTGTCATACCCACAAGTTAGGCATAGATATCCCTTTTTACGCCTGACTGTGGAGTTTATATCCCGATATGCCAACTCCGGTTCAACATAGGAGCATTTCATTCACAACTACGTAACCTGCTTTAGCAACCACCTGTGTATAACAACCACCTGGTCACAATGACAGTTTTTTGTTGTCCCCAATAGTACCATTTCGGTACAAATCAACCTCTATACAAAAACAACCTCCCTATGAAGACTGGTTTTTCTTGTCTTCCTACAGTTTCAGATGTAAAATATTTAAACTTTTTAGAACAAATATATATTAAATAAGGATGGGCACCTCATATTTTGGATTTATTCCTAATATTTTGTGGATTTTTGGGGTTATGGAACATTTTTGGGTGATTTTTGGTTTTTAGCTCACCTGAACCGAAGGTTCAGGTGAGCTTTTCTGATCGCCTCTTATCCGACTTCTGTCTGTCTTTCCGTACACTTTTCACATTTTCGACTTCTCCAAATCGGCGGAAGGGATTTTGATGAAACTTAATAGGAAGCAAGCACTCAAGGTCTTCATTTCGACCCGATCGTCCCATGGATGGATCCAGAGTGGGGCAAAAAAGGCCCGAGGAAGTACCCTCTTTAAAAATCTTCTTATCTTGAACCGCTGCATTAATTCAAAAACTAACTGTGTCTGAGTGATCTACATACATGTATGATTCAAGTTT
Organism: Atrina japonica; assembly: GCA_030159075.1. Taxonomy (NCBI): domain Eukaryota; kingdom Metazoa; phylum Mollusca; class Bivalvia; order Pterioida; family Pinnidae; genus Atrina; species Atrina japonica. Next base: position 27,041 of record BROG01000814.1, read on the forward strand.
GTTAATTTCGTTGATATTGGAAAAAAAAATTTTGACGCCTTTTTTGACAACTTTTTAGACTTTGTAATTTTCATTCATTCTTGTATGATTTCTTTGATTTTCTACCCTATTATTCATTATGATGCATTTATTTAATGTGTTTTACGTTGCTTTGGTAGATAAATACTCTCCTGAAAGAATTTTGCTGCAATTTAATCTTTTTAATTTTTTATGATCTTTTTTATTCATTTCGGCTCAGGGGTGGATCCAGGATCGGAAAAAGAGGCCCCAAGGGGCTATCCCTCTTTAAAAATCTTCTCCTCAAGAACCACTGCATGGATTAAAAAACTAATTGCATCTGAGTGATTTTTATGGATGTATGATTTAATTTCCTGTTTTGGAATAAATTTGAAAACTAATTTTTTAAATCTTTCCCAGTTTTGTTATTTTCATTCATTTTTAAATCTCCTCCACTCCTAAGGAATGTTACAATAATTTGTAAATTTGAAATTCCCATATTTGTAAGATACCAACTCAATTCACGTGAGCGATGTGGCCCATGGGCCTCTTGTTTAATAGAGGGTACCTATTTTGTGTATTCAAGTCTCCTACAGCCTTAAATCTGAAACCATGAAACTTTTTAAAATAGTGCATTATACTTCGAGGATATGCACCTCCTATTTTGGATTAATTCCAAACATTTGTGTAATGAACTCCTCCTAAAGTGTCCAGCACAGAATTAATTCATTCCGGAAGCCCTGCATATTGAGTCTTAGACCCATTTTATAGCTTATTTCTTATACGAAAATTTCCAATGCGCCGAATTTCATGGCAATTGAAACCTCAAATGTTAAAGGGACATTTGCTGTCTTTTTTTCTAAATATTTTCTTTCCTTTTTAGTACTTAAATTTATATACACTAAGAAAAAAGAGATATACAAAGTCATAAATTCCTATACATGTATATTTTGTGAAAATTGCTTCAGAAACCCAGTTTGGCATTTATACATTCGCAATTGATTAATTAACACTGGACCTGTCCTTATTTTCACAAAATATATTGGAATTTAAGATTTTACATCTGTGTATAGCGCTTATTTGTTATTGTACATTAAGTACAAGAAGTGAAAGTAGAAAAATTGAAATAATTTGTTTTGGTAAACACAGCTAGTGCCACTTTAATTGACCAAAAGACACACATAATTAGCAGAATAATAATGAACTATAAATTACATCTAACTTTTCACTTTTTACATTGTAAAAATATAAACACACATTACTATGTGTATGTTGTTGTAAAGACAACGGGTGAAAATGAAGACTTCATATATGTAATAATCACATTTTAATCTACATCTTATAAAAATATAAACAAAATTGTTCTGTATCCATTGAATCACAACAGATATTTGAGGAGAATGATTTGGTGGCTATATCTTACAAATGATCACAAATATCACATCTGAGTTCTTAAACTCATTTCAGTCTATAACTTTAAATCTTTTTGTATTCGTTTTCTTATATTTATGACAGTGTCTTTTCCTCTAATCATGTCCGACGCTTTCTCACCAATCATTATTGATGGTGCATTGGTGTTTCCTGAGGGTACATTACGCATAACTGAAGCATCGGCGACTCTCAAGTTAGAAATTCCTTTTACTCTGTAAAAAATAAAATTTGATGTATCGTATAATTAACAATAAAGCAACATGCACATCTCCGATGTTTCCCTTATATTTACACCAATATCGACAAAATCCCAAATAAATCAATTAAAATTAATGACACCCATAAACTATTCGTATATTTACCTTTCCATCATCGACAACAACAACTTTGGGGAAACTGATACATAAGAATTTATCATTTTATCAGGAAAATATATGCTGAGATATTGTTAAAAAAAACAAAGTTATAATTTTACAAATGAGGCCATACCAAATGCCAAAGACGATAGTTTTTATTAATAATACTTCAGTAGTTGAGCTTGATTTTAATATAAATGTATATTTCCGATATAAAAAGAAGGTATCATACAAGGCCAAATAATAAATCTAAATGTTTTGATGAAAACGGATTTGTATTCTGCAGAAAACAATATTTATCGTAATATCAGACCTCAATTTGAGATATTTCGCTTAAATCTACATATATTTGATTTCAATAAAGTTACATGCTTAATCTGAGCGACCAGATATCTCTGTAAGAAAGCTATAAAATGTTCTCCTCAGGAGTAAAGGGGCATTTTTCATATATTTTCCCCATTATTTACTTCTAAGATTGATATACAATAACAAAAAAGTGATATACACATGCATATTTTTTTCAAATTCCTTAGGTGAAAATTGTTTGAGAAACCCAGGTTTGACACTTTTTCAATTGCAATTGATCAACTCAACCGTATTATTTGTATATGCAAACCATACGAAATCTAACCTTAATTGTGAAAAATATATAGGAATATTTTTCATGCCTATGTATACAGCTTATTTGTAATCGTTTACAAGGAATAAAAGTAGAAAACTGAAATATTGTTTTGGGGAAACACAGCTAATACACAATTAAACTTTGATTATGTAATTCCAGCTACAGCAAGCGTCATGTTTATGGGTATACATACTTAACATATGCAAGGGTAAGACAAATAGGGGTGTGACATAAGAAAATAGGTTGCTTGTGGAGATACAACATAGTGATGCACTAAATATTTCAGAGTCTAAAACATTTCAAAAGTGAAATGAAAAAAATGTAATGAAATATAGTATATTTCTGTCCAAACAGTTTGGGTTTGGTATTCTATATATTTTATATATAGACCACGTGTAAGAAAGAGTTAATATGGGGTGTTGAAAGTAACTGAACATGAGATGCTCAGTAAATTGATGTATCGACTTTCATCCAGTCATATTTCGTCTTTGAAATGATACTGCAAAAAGTAGGGGTTCATTTTCAGTAGCAAATATTTAAGCGTATTAATGTTGCCAGAAAAATCCTCAATGAGCTGAAAATTTGGCACAAGTAATCTTAGAGCATTTCTCTTATCGTAAAATTCAGATTAAACACTATTTTTTTTATTTTCAATAAATTGATATATGACAGCAAATGTAAATGGCACATTGGCACTTTTTATTTCCTTACGTCGAAATAGATTTGAAAGACACACAACAGGTCAATTATTGTTCAGTTACCAAATATTGTACTGTCTGCTACATTGTATTTCTCTAAGCCTGAATATCTACAGTCTATTGACAAACATTTAGCAAAGAAATACAATATGTATGTACATTTTGTAATAATTATTTAAGCACAGAATGTAAATGCTTTTAAATCTACCTCAACTGTGGATCAACAACTGCTGTTGGATCATCTTCCCTTCCCATTCTACAAGTAGATGTGGGATGGTATACTGTTAAAGTGAAATGTCTGACCATACATTCCCAGTATTCATCAGTATTATAACCATATTCCTTACAGTACGGTATCATAAGCTTTGGATCATCAACAGTCACTCCAGCTCTCTTTAAGGTGGTAGTATTAGCTATTTCTAAAGATTTTCTTATCCCTGAAATTAGAATATATATTTGTTGTTTGAAAGCTTCCTTAAATTTGTAGAAGTCCTGACGAATTTGAGAGGGCTGTTATATACCTTAAAATTGTGTAGACAACAATGAAACTAAAATGATTTGCACTTCGAGTCGCATTACATGTTTGTGTTATAAAATTATCATTAACTCTATTATCAACCATTAAAATTGTTTGAAATATTGAAATTCCAGTTGAAACGTATGGGAATGAAAATAGGGACACAGCAATTAATAGGCGTTGTAATTTATTCTTTTTCAGTCGATGTATCTATGTTGAAGTCAAAACGCCAAATATTTAAGTTTACTTTGTATAAACAAATATAAAATTTCCATTTCATACAAAACTATATTTTCAATGATTTTTAATGAAATCTTCGAATACCTCTAAGTAAAACTTTGACATCATCTGGGTGTTCAAGGTAATGAGGATCAATGACAGGGTGGTCAAATGGATCCCTACTTCTTAGTCGTACAGTTCCCTTGCTTTTTGGGTGAATCAATATTGACAAAATGCCAAATATAGTACCTGATACATTTGTCATTGTATCTACCACCTAATAAAAGATAACAATGAATTTATGTGTTACCTGCAAATATTCTTCTCTTTTCATATTAATTAGCTTCTACAGTGATTGATAAAGGTGAATTGGAATATCCCAAATCCTGTTAACACTTCCCCAATTATAAATGATCTCGTCTCTTAATATGATGTATGTTATCTTACTTTATATGTGCAATGGTTAACCCATTTGATATCATATGTTTTATAAATAGACGACATTACAAAATCATGAACTTTACTATAGAATACGATGCATACGAATTTTTACCAGATTTGTATCTATATCCTGGACATCATTAAGATTTATACTTTGGTATCTGAGATGATTTATGTAACCTATATAGGGCCTAAATGTTTTTTCAATCTGTGCGATGAAATTTGAGATTCAACTTGTAAAATCACGCAAAATATAATATTTTTGGTTAACAGGACAGTTTTATGATTGAAAAAGTATTGAATAAAATTTCGTAAATTTGGGTGGAAGAGAACTTTTTATATCGAGTTATCAAACGTATGTTTTACTTATAACACCATTCTAAAGAATTGTCTTACTTCTTTTCTATAGTTCAATGCAGCTATTAGCTTTTCTAATTCGTCTTTATCTTCAACTTTATTACTTCCCGGTGTTACAGAAAAAAAGTGCAGCTGAACATCCGGAAATTTCTCTTTTGACGTCTTATCTGTTTTGAAAAATGCTGAAGCCTCTAATCCACTTTGGCTTAGGTATCCTGGATGAAGAGATGCATGCGTATTTTGTTACATTTCCATGTATACCATCGTTACATATATTTATCTCTAATATAACGGGGAGAAAATTAGGTCCATAAATCAGAAAATTAGGCGTTAATTGACATATAATTAGTAATTATCTAATAGGGAATCCCCAGATAACACAAAATTTAAACCCTGTAAATAATTAATATAGATCTCGCCGGGTAACTCCTGCTTATCTACCAGCACCCATGTACCTCAGATTAAAATGTATTTTGGTAACACGGACTTGTCATACATGTAATCCATTTGTCATTAAATAATTAACAGATACCTAAAATGTGCCAAACGAAATATTGAAACGATATCAAAACAAAACAAATCAAATAAAAGTATGATTCTTTGTAATGGTGTTTGTGTTGTTGGTATCTGTTGTTTAGATTATTATTTTGTTTTGTTGTAATACTATACAAACCTGTATCAAACAGAGCGTAATAAAGTATTTTAATTCTTTATGGTGTTGTTGTTCTTTGCTTTGTTGTTCGTGTTACTTTGTTGTATGTTACTTGGCTGTTAATGTGCTATTTTGCTGTGTGTAACTTGGCTGTTAATGTGTTATTTTGTTGTGTGTTACTTGGCTGTTAATGTGTTATTTTGTTGTGTGTTACTTGGCTGTTTGTGAATTATTTTGCTGTGTGTTATTTGGCTGTTAGTGCGTTATTTTGCTATGTGTTATTTGGCTGTTAGTGTGTTATTTGACTGTGTGCTATTTGGCTGTTAGTGAGTTATTTTGCTGTGAATGATTTGGCTGTTAGTGTGTTATTTGACTGTGTGCTATTTGGCTGTTAGTGTGTTATTTTGCTGTGTTATTTGGATGTTAGTGAGTTATTTTGCTGTGAGTTATTTGGTTGTTAGTGTGTTATTTGACTGTGTGCTATTTGGCTGTTAGTGTGTTATTTTGCTGTGTTATATGGCTGTTAGTGTGTTATTTTGCTGTGTTATTTGGATGTTAGTTTGTAATTTTGCTGTGTGCTATTTGGCTGTTAGTTTGTTATTTTGCTGTGTTATTTGGATGTTAGTGTGTAATTTGGCTGTGTGCTATTTGGTTGTTAGTGTATTATTTTGCTGTGTGTTATTTGGCTTTTAGTGTGTTATTTTGCTATTTTATTATATTACTTTACCAATCTGTATTAAACAGACTGTGATGTATTTTTTTTTTATGATGATTTTGTCATTTTTGTTTTATCGTGTTGCTGTTTTTCTGGCTTTTGCTGTTTGTGTTATTTTCTTATTATCATGATGTGTTATTTTGCTGTTTTATTCTAATAGTATACAACCCTATATTAAACGGGCCATAAAATGATATCTTTTTAATGGTGTTATTTTCTGATTTTGTTGTTTGTGTCATATTCCTGTTTGAATTATTTTTTTTAATTTGGAATAGTGTCTTACGCCACACTTTACAATTTCTCAGTTATATGATGGCGGCCATTTTTTATTGTGGGGGAAAGAACCTGATTATAATGTACCCGGAAAGAGTCCAAAGGCATTCCTCATGTAATCTTAGATTCCAGCGTGGCTCGAGCCTGCATTGATCAGAAGTGAGAGACTCCATGGTTCAAAGCGCAATGCTCTAACCACTTGGTGACGGAGGTCCCATTCTGGTGTTTGTAATATAACATTGTGTAAACAGTTATCTAACATACCGTACTTCAGTACTGATTTGAAATATATCGCTGTGGTGCAATTATTCATCTTCTTCATTTTTATTGATGCAACATTATCGTTAAATCGCAAAGCATTACAAACCCTTTTTAAATATAAAGTAATTCAGGATGTTTGATATCTTCTCCATTTTCACTTTCGAGATAGCAAAAGAACTGTTGTCACGAAACCACAATACGGAGTATACATGATCTTGCAAATTGTTTCCAACTGGAAGATCAGTATGAACATCAATCTACAATAAAAAATAGAATATACTTTGTCTATGGGACGCCAGAGTCACATAAATGCGTTAAACCTTGTTTTACCCTGCTTGTAATAATAAACAATTAGATTTTATGGAGAAAGACTATAGCTTACATTAGTTACATCAATTTAATGGTTTAGTTAAACCTAGTTTCTCTCATTAACTCGCTTGAACATGATAAATTCTAGTTTTAACTGAGAAAAACTAGGTTTGATGGCGTCAAAAGTAACATTAATGAGTATCACTAATTTTGGTTTTATTTTTTAGTTCAACCTGTATCTTTATTCCAACTGAATCACAGTACGATGGCAAAATCACATTAAAAAGTAATCCTGGTTTTTCTCAATTTAAATCTAGTTTTTCTAGAAACTCACACGAAACATAAATATAGTACAAAAGCTTTACAAAGAAGACAAAAAAAACGCTCAAGACAATCGTTTACATAAATAAGACTCGAATCTAAAATAGACGCATTGTGTCAAAAGAGATCATGGTCTCATACAAGCACAATTAGTCAACTTACATGTATTGCAAAATCCATTTACGATTAACCACTGCAAAAAAGATGACTACTTAGTTTTTAAGGTGTTCAGAATTTTTATGGCACTTTTCGTAACTGGAGAAAAACTAGGTTTAAATGTGAATAGCAAGGTGTAGTGCATTAATGTTGCTTAACCGTACAATAATTGTTCTTTATATTTATCTGCTTTTAAACTGTTGTATAGTGAGCAAGGTATTATACAGCCTTTTCATGATATTTAGAATGAAGTAAAATGGAAGAATTTTCAAAGCAGCATACAGAGAAATGATCACGTAAAGTCTATATCTATTAATCTATCGGTTACCTTCATTGATTGCAGATGTTCTTTAGGGCCAATTCCAGAAAGCATTAATAGCTGAGGAGAATTTATGGATCCACCGGACAAAATGATTTCTTTTTTCGCTGATACACTGTATTTTCTTCCATTTTTGATAAATTCCACGCCGACTGCTTTCTTGCTTTCTATAATTATCTGAAAATATTTTTCATAATTCAATTTCTGTTTGATAAATACTTTATGACACAAAATTTAGGTTCATTAACATTTACAGCAGCTCGTTACTTAAACAGTTTGTCTCACTAGAAAAGTCCTTGATTTCGATTTCCGATGGGATTTGTGAATAATACTTCTCTTAAAAAAGGCACTGAATTTCCTTGCCAAGCTCTCGGCATTTATAGCGAAAGACACGAGCCCTCAGGGAGACACATGACAGCGAGGTACCAAACATTGGTAAGCAGGACACGTAAAAACTCTTAACAGCTTTGGTAAAAGTCCATAGTATGGTCAACAGTCCATCTAAAGCAGGCAATGTATCTGTATATTGAAAGGTCTGTGTAAGACGTAGAACAAATCATCAACCACTTCCCAAGAAATAATAATAATAATAATAATAACAATAACCGGAATGATTCAAACCCAGTTCAGTTATCAGCTACCATAGCCCTTTTTTATTCACAAACGTTATGCGGTTGGTTAAAATATGACGGACAACGACGAACAAATGACGATTGCAAAAGGTCATCGTGTGCATTTGTTTTAAAACTGCTGTATTAAACAGCTTTTCTCCTTCACAGACGACCAGTAGTGTCTTCCTGGTAGCATTTTAACCAGTTTCTCTCCTCCATTATTAAAAACTAACGCCACCGTATAACCGACAAATTATTATTGTGGCGTAAAACATAATTCAAACAAGTTTATAATTCATAATAATTTTGATGATTTGATTCATCTTATATATTTCCAATAATGTTAGTCTATTTAAAATATACACTAATAAATACCCATTGAAGTTAATACATACCTTGGTAACAAAAGAATTTATTCCTAAATGAAAGTTAGGTCTATCTAGAATCGGGTGAATAAATGCTTTTCCTGTTCCACATCTTTCACCATTTTGTATAGTTGATTGCATATAACAAAATCCTACAAATGACCAAAAAAAATAATAAAAAGAAATATAACGTTATAATGGATATAAAAAAATCTCAGATTCCTAAGTACAGATTTTTAGGATGTCCATGATACAGGTACAAATCTGGTAAAGAATAGACAAACACAAACCTCTTGCAATCAAGAGGTGGGATCAAGTGCCATGGAGGATTAAGCATTCAATGTCCACCGGTCACAAGCGCCGTGAGTCCAGAGTCAAATCAAAATGAAATACGTGAGGAACGAATCCTGGTTATAATTGGTACATACTTCTCAACAACCGCCATTGAACAGGTAACTCAACATTTCACTTTGTGAACCAGAGAAATCGCAAACAAGACTATTAAAATTTGCGGAACAATGACATCAAACGCAGTTTTCGATATCCCCGTGTCAATGTCAGTGAGTAGTTTACCTGTGTATATGAAATGTCCATTGTTGAACATATTGTAATGTATTAATTTGCAGTACTTGGGACTGATTTGGCCAATAATGTGCTTCTAATTATATTAGACGCATTCAAAAACTAAAAAGGAACTAACTAATAAGCGAGTTATAGATGGTCATTGTAACATATTTGTTAAATATTATTATTATACTTCTGTGTATATTATCTGGATAGAATTACTGAAGAATAAATTCACAGTTTTTACGAAATTCTCTAAAACATCTATTAACATGTTCATAGTTTCAAAATTTCGGATTGCTATTATTTCATGAATTTACTTGTCCCCTGAAACATCCGAATGATTGTTTATCAGACGAGTAATGAGCACTGCTGAAGAAGGCTTAACATCACAGCAAGCTGTACCAAACAGCCGCTAACCGGATACACAAATATATTTTTATGTGAAGTGCATAATAGAACACTTTGTTACTGGCTATGAGGACAAAAGTTATCCACCTCTTCAACACAAACTACTTCCCTCCTTCGACTTGCATACAAAAATAGTTCTTATCTCGAAGGTCAATAAAGCGAATAAATAAACATATAATAGTATCGTGAAAAAGGTTGAAATTATCACATTTTCTTGCATTTTATTTCGATTTCGCCCATTGACGATTCAGACAGAATGTGGTATACATGCAATAGTCAAATTCGTAATGGGATGTTTCGTTAACGTGTATAACGTTGTATGGCACTGAATGGTAGCAGAGTATATTTTATGCTTGCATCTTCATTAGTGAAATCGCTTACAGAATGATTAAAAATAAGAATCAAAATAATCTACATAGTACAAACCCTCCTGATCTTCTCCGTTACAGTCAACGGTTTTGTAGCCTAATTCTTCTACGGCGGCGCTGTACAAGTCGGCCAGAGGGGTAATGACACCGCTACTCACAGTTAATAGACCATTAGATCCATGGTAGGCTTGAAAGATAAAAAATGTTTTCTAATCAATATACATTTATTTCTGTCGCATTCATGGTAAGCTTGAAAGATATAGCTTTTCAATATATACTAAATTACTAGTAGTTATTTATGCGCATGCATATCAAATCTTACTTCACCTGCATCCATTTAAGACATAATTAAATATACGGTGGCTTTCACATCAAATGTATATACCTGAATTTTTCAAATTTGGTATTTGAATATCTTCTGATTTGATAAAGTACGGCAAAACATCTTTGTAGCTCCAGCCATCACAACCATCGGCTGCCCAGCTGTCGTAATCATGGCGACTACCCCTAATGTATACCATAAAATTCAAATTACTAGTGCCTCCTAAAACTTTTCCTCTTGGCCATGCGCTTATCTGAGAAATAAATAGTGTTAATATTCCATTAATTTGCGACTGCAAGAACTTATAAATAATATACAATATCAACCTTGCTCTTTAGTCAAACAAAGATTAAATGGTATAAGGCGTTGTTAAAATTAGATTTAATTTAACAGCCACTCTATATATAGAGTGAAACATTTAATACAGTAAATTGGTACAATAAAAAACTCCACAATCGTGGAATGTTTATTTTTGTATTTGAAATTATCTTGACCAAGCATACAGGACACAAAGATACTCTTATATATGTTTAGAGGAATATTCCAAACTAAGGGCATGTCAAATTAATTACGTCAGGTGATGTATATTACATAAAATATGAAAATAAGTCGTCAGTTTCCCATCTAGAGAAGACTAAATGAAGACTCACACATCCATGTTTCCACTATCATGTATTATAACTTCAGCGTTATGTTGACAAAATACCTGGTTATTCAATGCTTTACAAGCATATTTCTGTGGTACACTTCGATACATCCAGTCCTGGTCTGAGCCCTGAACAAACATAGGTGTTGCAGGAATATTTATAAACGCATTCTCATCTTCAAATCCCCCAGCTTCCAATAGCAGCACGGATGTATGTGAATCTTCAGATAATCTGTTTGCAATCACAGCACCAGCTGAACCCGCTCCAACTAAAAAAAAGATAAGAAAACCCTTGAATACAATTTAAAACAATAAAATAGTTCGCTTTTGAAACTGGTAATAACCGTGTAGGCTGTCCATGAAAAGATTGTAAAAGTGTAAGCTCTGATATCTTATAATGGACATAAAAATAATCGTAAAATTACTGTATATAATGTATATTATAACAATGTCCCTCGGTATATCGAGTCTACCGTAAATATGCACGCGCGCGCGTGCGTGCGACATATATATGATTAATAACATCAGTTATTTATTAATTTGTTTGTAAAATAAATGTACGTCTTAAAACGTGGTCCTATATTCTTACATAAATTACGATTCCTAATCATATTTTAGATTCCGTAAAGAATGTATTATTAAACGGTGCGTTTTAAAACTTTTCATTTTGGATTTGTGACTCTTTCCCCTTGTCAACATATAAAAATCATTAGACTATCATAATTTGACACCATAACTAATTACTTACTTAAAATACATTGGTGTGGAAATGTATATACCTATTATGTAGTCGTAAGTTTTGTTGAAAGCTTTGGCATCAAGATGGTGTGGCTTTGAACGGATATAAAAGAAAGCTCCTATTGCTATGATCAACACAACAAGAGACGTTAGGAGTGAAGCCATACTTCTGTGCTCAAGATAGTTCCTGTCGAAATAAAGAAAATAAACAAATATGTATGTAAAATGTAAATTCCGCACTGACTTACACTTCTGTGCTCAAGATAGGTTCTGTCAAAATGACAAATTAATATAATGTTAATTCAGCACTTGCACTTCTTTGCTGAAGGTAGATTCTGTCAAAGTCAAAAGTAAATATATAATACGTTAAAATATGTGCATATACTATAAATTTAACTGCATCCTTTGGATATTATGGCAAAATGATATTGAATCAAGGGATTTATATATTTTCATAATGAGTGGTACTGCATATAAGTAGCAGGCACAGTTGTCCTGTGACGTTGAACATATAGTTTACTATTGGAATGACATCACATGTCCTATAGGATCTTGCATATTTGTTAAATAATCTTGGACAAAGTGGCGGCGCCAATATTGTTCTCAATATATTGAAATTCCGGAATGAATTACTTTAGTAACAATAACAGGTTACAGGATCAACAGAATAGATGGTTGGTGTCTCGCCATAGTCGTTTTTCTTAACCCTCGTCCAAATACATGTTTTTAATAATATTATGAATGTCAAGTTTAATGAATTTGTACCCATGTAATTTTTCATGGAAGAAATCTTACATTATTGGTAATGGGAAACTTTTCCCTTGATGCAATTAAAATTCATTTTTACGAGTTGATGGAACATCAACGCAATTACGTTATGCTAAGTTGTTTATTGGGTACAAGTCAAAGCACATTTTGCAGTATGGGGTCAATAACACATTATATTGACGCAAAATTTCACATATATGTGCATTTCAGCAACATAAACTCAACTTCAAGATTGAAATTTCCAAATCACACTTTTATTTGTATATTTTTGCTTTTTAAAATGAAGAAATTATAGTCTACAAGACTTGTTGAAATATGTGCTATTTAAAGGTCAGTTCGGCATCCTTTATGATTTTTAAGATATATAAATTTGCTTGAGAATATTACTTTTCAATTATTTTTTACCATTATACTCTTGTGACTGAACTGACATTAAAAGCTATAGACTGGACTATTAACAATTCTAGCTCACGATTAATATGCAAATGAGTTTTGGCCAAGTTTCCATTACCGTTCATTGGCAATATCTGTCTGTGAAGTTGGACATAGAAGTTGCGTCATTCTTCAGGTGATCTTAACCGATGAGAAACTCGCGGCAGTCTTGAAGTTTGGAAAATGTTTTACATGTACATGTACACGTATTGACTTACATATTTAAGGCTACTCATAGGAAGCATTGCGTAAGGGTATAATACTGCCCTGTCGCATAGAAATTTAATATCGATGAAACGATGTTTATAAGCACAAAATTGTATCATCATATCGCTGATCTATTTAGTTTGTTGCATAATAAATAAGCCATCAGTACTCACGTTAGGCCAAATGTCTGACCCGATTTTTAGTTACTTTTTTGTAAAACCTAATTTCACTGAATTAAAAAGTATTCAGTATACTGAGTGTATTATACCTCATTAAAACTTAAAATTGACATTAACTCGTGCCAGTACTTTCAGTACTCTGGTTAGTTATGTAAACCCTTTAAAATAACAATGATGAGCATTTTAAATATAGAAATTATGTTATTTTTGCAAAACAATGACTAAATCTCACTTTCAATGAAGAGCAAATGGACTATTCCTTTGTAAATAGACTCCCACGTGCCTAACCCTGATGTCTTATCAATTGTAACTAGAAATGTTATTTCGTCTTTATCGATTGTGACGAGGATTCGTCCCTCATTTATTTCATTTCAATTTGACTGTGGATTCGCGGCGGGTAAGACAGGTCAACAGGGGATGTTTACTCCTCCATGACACCTGGTCACACCTCTGGATTTCCATAGGTCCGTGTTCGTACAATGTTCACCAGATTTGCATGTTGTCTACTGGTACTACTAACGAATTATAGTTTGTTATTTGTGTTTTGTATTTGATTTAAAACGACAAATAAAAAAACAAAATAAGTCCAAAAGTTTTAATCTAGCCGTAGAGTACCATGAAGAGTAAAGATCAGATACGTAAAAGCTCTATCTGTCACAAGTAAAAAAAGTCAATGTGATATCTTAACGTAAACTTATGTTTCGATTACACAATAGGAGGTTTCACGTCAAGAGATGTATTTTTATACTGCAATGATATTAGTTTAAAGTAAATCTTTATTAGATTCCTGGACAGGACGTCATCAAGGTAATGACTTACATGTCTCTTTTCATTGATCAGTGAATTTAAGAATCACCTTTTTGAATTAAGTTAATGAAACATACTTAAAAAACGATATGTAATTTTATCATAATATGGGGCAATCAACATCATCATTTCCATCATTATCACCTCCATTGTCATCTTCGCCATCATCATCATCATCTAAACATCCCGGCATTGATTCGAACTGGGAATTGCGTTGACGAGTCCTTCTCAAGATACTGAGCATCAGGGGGAAGAACCCGTCGGTCAAGCTTGGCATCAATAGTGTACGTGACGGTTTCAGATATGTTACATTCAACTGAAGGATGTGATGTCTCCACATTAGTGTTCAGCATTCTTGGCCGAAAGTGAAGCAACAATGTTTTTTTCTTTAAGAGGAAGAAGGGTTCCCTGGGGTATACAAAAAAATTATCATCATATTTTAAATTTTTTTTTTGCATACTTATTCATAATGAATCTATGAATTAATAGAATGAATAATTTGGCACGTTTGTGGGTATATAAGGGATATTTACATATGCAAGAGTTATGCCCCTTTCCTTAATTTTGATTCTTTTCATCAACTCTCCTGTTCATTATTAAAAAAAACAGTCGTTTATTTACAAAAGTCATATTTTACTAGCTAACTAGGTAAACTTTTATCAAATGCCAAGGTACCAATGTGTTTTTATGCTTTTATTAGAGTTGTTGGATAAAGAAGACAAAAGATTCAAAGCTGTGACCCCCAAAATACCAATTTTTTATAACACTTGAATCTTTAATTCGGTCACTGTAAAAAATTTAGTTGTCAACTTTTTTAAAATTATTTTTCTGTAAATGATTAATTCAAAATGATTACCAATTATTTAGAGTCAATAAAACAAGTTGTGGGTATATAGCCAAGAAATAACACCTTGAAATATGCCGAAATTGGGTATTTTTAACATAAATTCTTTAAGAGAAGACTGTGCCACCATTTGACCTTGAGTGTGACCTTGAACATGACCTTGACTGTGCGATGCAACTCATCATCACCTTTCCTGTAAGTTTCACAAAAGTATCATATATAATAAGAAAGTAATGAAAATTTATGTCAAAATGTGACTGTACCCAGAGAAACAGACAGACGGACAAAAGATATCACACACTGTGAAGCTGTGTTTCATAGCTGACTCAAAAACACATGACTGTAATTTTTTTTTCACAAAGAACAACTTAATTTACTTCTTGATGTGAATTTACAATTCAATTCATGTCCTTTGTGTACACATTTGTGCCGTCTGTCATCTTTGTTTAGATTGTCAACATGAGTTCCAGTTTACATTACTATATTGACATTCTGGTCACGTGACCAGGTGTCCTTCTTCCCCTTAAATCATTATCATTGTTGTCATGGCTATTGTTATCATTGTTATCATTTAGACTTAATAACCGCTGTGTTATGAATTCACGGCAATCAGCCAGGTATGTCCAATAGTCCAATGTATATAAAAAAAGCCGATAAAGACACAGTTTTACACTTCGTGTTACAGATAGTGCCCTATGACATATGATCAACTGATGAAGTCTTATTGACCAAAACGATCGTCTTGGGCATTTGTTTTGGACTCCTTTGTAAAATATGAACTTTGGTATTGTTAATAATATTTAAACATGTATTTTCATAGGACTATAGCATAATGACACTGGTAAAGTTCTCCCTAAATGGCTTTACAGTTTTACCGACAACATTGTTAATGTTACCATGACTTCTCCCAACAGAGTACAAAATCTCTTACAAGCGTAGTTACAAGCTGACTTACTAGTATCTAACGCACTGAATCTAATACACTACAAATACATTATAATATATGAGTCTCAGGTCCTCCAACTGTCCAGGGTACATATATAAATGTGATGGATACTGGACAAACACGGACCTCTGGAAATCCAGATGTGGGATCATGTGCCATGGATGAATAAGCATCCCCTGTTGACCAAACACACCCGCCGTGAATCCACAGTCAAATCCAGTGTAACAGTTGAAGAACAAATCCTCGTCACAATTGGTACAGGGGACTCAATAACCACTATTGAACAGGTAACTCAACATTTCACTTTGTGAAACAGAGTAATCGCAAACAAGATAATAATACCGACCATAAATGTTGCGGAACGTTGACATAACATACCTTGTGTCAATTACTTGTCAGTAAGTAATTTATCTCTGTAAATGAAATGTTCATATGTTGAGCACGCCTGGCATAAAGGATCATTTGTGAGATGTAAACACCATATGCAGCTGATTGTGCCATATTACTTCTAAAATGTGGAAATTTTACGATAGGAAAGACTGGTTGTTAATAATTTCCCTTCTGCGTCTATAGTAAGTAAAATGTCCAAGTTAAAACCGTATGTGTACCAGTTTGTGTCTAAATGACATTGTATTGTAAACGGCATTACACTGTGATGGAAATTACACAATTTCATTGTCAAAGGAATTAGTCTTCCTACACAATGAATGAAATAACCTTTCATATGACATTAGAAATTGCATTGCGAATGACATTACATAGTTATTGATATTACTTTGTCATTACATTGCGAATGATATTGGGCCGAACTTGGAACGGCATCACACTGCGAATGACTGCCGAATACATTGTCACTGGCACATCTCTGAGAACGTATATACAGAGATGCAAAAAGTATCCATACACTATTATTTTTACATCTAGTCCTATTTCATATAAAACCACATTTTCCCAAAAAATATTGCGATGCCATTTCTTATTGCATTTCAATAAAATTTTCACCCAATAATTCAATACAGTTTCATTATTTATTTTGATATTTAATTTTCTGAATCAGAAATTAAAAGATTTATCTATTTAAACAGAAAAGTTATGAAAACTCTATATGTGCAAGTCAAATTGTGATCTCTATTTTTGAAAAATTGTGGTTCCATAGGAACCAGATCTAGATCTATATAGTGAAAATTAATAGCGTATGAATACTTTTTTCAGTTTTTGCACTTTAGCATAACAGAGTCGCATTCGAGGGTAGAGACACGGAATCGCTTCAGCTTGATCAAAAACTGAACAAACCGGAATGTTGTATCGTTGAATGAAGGTCAATGTTCGTTGAACACAGGTTAATCTACATGTGCCATTATAAGGCTGAACACAATCTTTTGAGTTCTTTTTTATTCATGAATGCGGCATAAGACACTAAAATAAAACGACATACCTTTACTTGATAATGTCTGTATAACAAGTGTTAAACGTCAAGTTTCTGTGTAGAACTACTCCATTCAGATGAATAATACAATGACGAATGCAAAGAAAAACGTATATCTAAACATACATCCAAAACCAGGTCAATATGTAGAACGCCAATCACTGCTATTTATAGACAAAAAATTTCTGATAACCTTTTCATAACATAGGCGTCGGAAGCAAATTGAAAGTAGGGGGCTAAACCAACTTAAAACACACACACGTCAGAAGTGGGGGGGGGGGCTAAACCAACTTAAAACACACACATGCCAGAAACGTCTTGGGGGCTGAGCCCAATTTTCGTTGTATTTAAAGATTCTAATGCTGGTTGAATAAAACATTAATCACACTGTGGAATGGCACATCGTTCTTGGAGCATTAACAAATTTTAGGTCGTGGTAAGAAGTCATACATGGGTAGGGAAGAAATAAGATTGATAGTCCAGAGTAAACTTGTGTCACAGAATTCATCGCCCTTTCAATTATCTATGCCACTTCAATATGACTCTCTCTCTCTCTCTCTCTCTCTCTCTCTCTCTCTCTCTCTCTCTCTCTCTCTCTCTCTCTCTCTCAAGTGAAAGACGACAATATCTGTATGAGTTGCATAAGTGGCGTAGCTGGGTCCAGAGAAGGAGTGGGGTTGGGATGGGGCACAACCGTTCAAAATATTGATAATGGGTTGCAGGGGCGGATCCAGGAATTTTCAAAAAGGGGGCGAAACTTTTTTGGTTTTTGTTTTTGTAGTAGTGTAGGAAGCCAATTAAAAGGTTAAAAGGGGTAACGTTTGAGGCTGGTGACATCAATTAAACTTATACTTTAAAAAATTTAAATTTAAACCTAAATTAAAACTGTTTATGCAATGCATACCTTATCAATAGCAGAGTGATAATTTCATCAAAAGTAGAATGATGAGTTGAAGTTGGAGTGCTGTAAATCTTAAATAAAGTCGCCGAGCGGAGCGTGGCACGAAAAAGTTGGGAAATTTGTCTTTAATTTTTCGACTTTTTAAAGAAAAATGAAAGGTTTTACACTTATTTTATCAACTTTAGGCGGCACTCTCTCCCTCATCACTGCACATATTTGTAATTGCTGGATTAATCATGAGGCAATATTTCATTAGGAGTAGGATTTTACGCATCTTTCAGATAGTTTTTTTTTTAATTTGGAATCCCTTTTTTCTGCATCCAGACGCGAAAGTACGCATAACAATTCGCTAATAAACCACTTTGATTATCCTTCTCAAAAGAAGGTAGGATCAGCAAAAAAATTACTGAAATCGGGACAAAATTTGATCTAGTATCCTCCAGATTTAATTATGACCTCTTTATCGTGAAAAATATCGTTGATGGTTTAATTCGGAAGCCCGATGAGGCATCATCTAGCTTCCAGATACAAAAATCGCCAATTCCCCGTGGTCCAGGGTATGCTCCCCAGAAATGTTCAGCCCGGAGAGTTAATTATCACATTGCGACTCGTTTTTACCCTGGCCAAATATTGCATTACATAGACATGCGTTTTATTTATCAAAATTAAATTGAGTAAATTTAGTGCAGAGCATGATGTGGGAGTCCAGAAAATTTTTGATTTTTAAAAGCTTTGATAAGCATTTTATCTGGATTCCAGACGTGTTGATAATGTTTTAAAAAATGGTGTGTGAGAAAGTATGGGGAGGGGGCGTCCCTGGACGCCCCAATATATACGCCAACATACATGAAATGTGTAAATCACTTACTTTTTGATATAATGCTGTTAAAGAAACCGCGAAATTTAATACATACGCTCAACGGGAAATACACAACCATGCCTATTATTCAATGAAATTTTTGAAATCCGTACAATTCTCATCGCGGGGGGGGGGGGGGGGGGGGGGGGGGGGGGGGGGGGGGGGGGGGTGAAAATGGGGGGGGGGGGGTTAGGGGGGGGGGGGGTTTAAAATTGTTATATGAATTACTCATCGCGGGGGGGTGGGGGGGGGGGGTTAAAATGAAACTAAAATGTATATCTACGCTTTTGTAACGGAGACGTACAGATCGCAAAATAAGTAGCATATATTCGACCATTATCCTGGGTTATTTAACATATTTTGCCGGTGTCTTTATGACTTGCTTCTCATATAGTGTAGAAACAAATACAACTGGGTAAGCTTAGTAATATTATCTAAATCTGAAAGATGAATATTTAGGCGTAAAAACTGTCATTGATTTTCATATCGAAAATAAACATTAGCCACACCGTGAAATAAATCGGCATGTGTAGTCATACCTGATGTCTCGACCTTGATTGGGATTTGCTATGAATGACGTCCCTTTGAAATACTACGTCTTTTATCCAACAGGTGGTTACCAAAAGTAACTTCCGGGAAAATGGCTTCCTTGGATGTAAACAAACATGATATTTTGAATCTTCATTGTGCTTTAAACATCTCCATTTGCACAGCAGATCGTTAAAACAATTTATTTTTTAAACACATATTAATTTGCATACGTTTAAGGAGATGAATCTGTGTAAAGACTAAAGATAAACGGAGAAACTAAAAAACGAAACGTGTTCAGACGTTGCAGATTGAATTAAAGGATCGTGTCACTCGTGGTAGTGTGCCTGTGTGTATGCCATACAAAATACTTGTAAGTCGTTGAAGGGCCAAAAACACATTTCTTTCATATTTCAAGACTGAAATATATTGGACAGAAAGTAATATTTCAAAATGAGTTCACCACTGTCGAGTCTGAAGAAGTCGCACAAGAATCCAATAATGTTGGGGTAAGTACACTACAATTTTTTTTATAGTCAGTAGCTTTAGTGGACCTACACCATACATTGGTACAGAGCCCAAAGCTTCTACATGTCATATTGACCATTATATTGACCTGTCACTATTTATGGCATGAAAAATTAACATTTATAAAGTTAGATAATATGACTGTCTATAGCAATGTCTTGAAAAAGAGTGCAGCTCCTTGTTTTACACATGTACATGTATGCAGAAAAAACATTCATCGACAATGTACTTGTATCCAATCTCAGAAAAGTAAGGCAACATGTTTCCCTCGAAATGATGTAACAGTTAAATTATAATGTCAAATATTTATAGCATGCAATGTAATTGCAGTTCTGGTGTTACCATGAACTTAATCTGCAAAACGTTTACTAGTACAGTAGTTAAGTACCTCATTTCAAACTTTTTTGAAGTTCATTTTTCAGCGTTCATGGAGAAAGTAAATGAGACAATAGGGGTCGGACAATTTAACGAAACAGACTACAATTACCGAAACAGACCAAAACACACCACTAGTGTTGAATCTAGGATCTGAAAAGGGCACTCAAAATCAGTGTGAAAGGGCACACAATTTCAGTTTGAAAGGGCACTTTAAACTTGTAAATTGGTTTTGAAGGCACCATCACTAGAATGTGTGCATATTCTCATGGCTCCATTAACATATTTTAAATACTTTTCTTTAAAAATGTTTAAAAAAAAAACAAAAGTTTTTCTAGAAACAGAATCATTTAATAATTTTTTCAATGAAAAAAGGGGCACAAGGACTAGCCCTGGCATGACATTTATTTTTTTTTCGCCAATCCAGTAATCTATATATTATATAAGAATCTAAAAACATAGTTGTGAAATTAGTCTATTGATTAATTAAAACAGGCTAGTAAATGTCTCAAGTTAAATATTTGATACATAATTTACATCACAAAAATTATTTCCTAAATTGGTAATCGATTGTCATGATTAAATTATCTAAGTAAATTTGTTTCATTTAGGCCTATTTGATTTTTTTCCTCACTGTATCACATAGGAAAGGAAAAGTCCCACGAATTCCAGGAGTCGTGTGACACGAATTCGAAAAAGTCCGAGAACAAATTTGCTTTTGGATTTGGCAGAAGTCTTGGCAGTTTATTCCCATTTACAGTATTTTCACAGGGATTATGGCTTCAAAAAGTTCTTGGTGAATTCCTACATATGTAAATGTATATTAGTACTTTGTACAACAGGCAACTACAAGCAATCTACGTGAATCAGTTTAAAATCAACGTGTCTGTGGATACAACCTATTTTCTCAATCTCGAACTAGAGCCTGCTTCAAATGATGAATTCAACCACGTAGCAGCACATAACCTTCTTTAATGGGATATTTTGAAATAAAACATTGTTTTATTAGCTTGTACATATATTTTTCCCAACATACATTCAATTTTCCAACATACATTCAATTTTTTAGCCATTTGAAAATAGCAAGTTTGCCAATATTCCCAATCACCTATGAATCGTTTGACTGCCCTATATTGGGTGATTACCTGGGGCTATTTAAACTGATCAACTGTGAAATATACACAGTTTTGACACGGGTAATTGGGGCAATTAACAGATTAAAGAGTAAACAATAGGGATGAGGGTTTCACATGCAATTTCGCCAATGAATTGATTTTTTTTAGGGGGGGGATGTTATTGGCGATTGACATCATGAAAAAGGGCATTGCGCTGGAAAAAAGGGCATGGCGTTATCAAAAAAGGGCATGGCACAGCGCCATGCTATGTTGCTCTAGATTCAACGCTACACCACAATTACTGGAACAAATTAGATACAAATGTTGTAGTATATGTATTTAAAATGCATTTTGAAACATAATTTAAATATAATCATGGCTTGATTCTTAATAAATTTCCCAAACAAGACCTGTTTTGGTAATTGTAGTGTGCTTTAGTCTTGTTTCAGGGATTTATTTATAAGAGTCAATAAATAATTATCCATAAGTCATGTTACAAAATACAGTTTAAATATTTATTTAAACATTTTGTATCTTGCTATAGATCATCAATGTGCCTTTGTGTTGTGTTTCTGTATTGTTTCTGTTTGTTTCAGCTTTGACTCTTGTTTTGGAAATTTACTCGGAATTAATCCATAAATACTCATAAATCAGGTTACAAATTACATTTTCAAAATATTCAACAACACAACGACATTTGTATCTTGTTCTACTAATTTAAGTGTGTTTTGGCCTAGTTTCGGTAATTCAAGTCTGTTTCTGTAAATCGCCTTAACGGATAATAGTATAGTAATGCATTTTGGGTAATTTCTAATAATTAAAAGTGTCAAATAATTTTTTTTTTTAATTTTCTTTTGTTAACTTAAAGCATGTAAATATTCATTAGCTTCAAATAAAATAATAATGTAAACTATTGCAATGTTGTTAAAGTTGCTGTAAATTAGACATTTGGTTGATACCACACACAAAATCTCATTATATTTGAGCAGACTTTTTATTAGCTCACCTGAACATGAGCTTTTCTGAATCTGAACGCCGTTTGTCCTTCGTCCATCTGTCTGTTAACTTTCCACATTTTCAACTTTTTCTCCAAAATTGCCAAAGAGATTTTGATGAAGTTTTATTGGAAGCATTTATTCATAGTCCTCTACCAAGTTTGTTCATTTTGGCTAGATTGGCCTAGGGATGAATCCAGGGTGGGGCAAATGAGGCCCCAGGGGGTACCCCTCTTTAAAAATCCTCTTCTTGGAATAAATTGGATAATCAATTTTTTACATCTTTCCTGGCTTTGTCATTTTCATTCATTTTTAAGTCTCCTCCACTCCCAAAGAATACTAATGTTAAAGTAAATTTGAGATTCCCATATTTGTAAGATAGCAACACAGTTCAGGTGAGCGGTGTGGCCCATTGGCCTCTTGTTATTAGTAGTACAGGTACACGGATGTAGGGAAAATATGACCTTCTCTATATATAAGGGCTTAGCTCTCTACTAAAGGAATTTGTATTTAATATTATAAAATAAATGAAGACAAAGCCATGTAAGAGATCAAAGCTTGATTGGTCATTGTTCCCTGATACATACATGTAGATTAACCAAAATTACCGAGTATTAACCAAAATGACACTGAAATAACACTTATTTGATAAAGATTTGATTATTTTCTAATACTGGATGTCATGATAAACAAAAGTAATCAAGTTGAATACAAGTATATCAATACAGTTTGCTAAAAAGACATTGTACTGTAAGTTGGTTATGGGCTTGTCTAGAAATTTGAATATTGATATACATATTTAAATCTAATTACTTTCATTGAAAAATAAGTTGTTTTCCTTGATGCAAATACATATATCTTGAACCTATTTATATGATGACCAGTATCATGGCAGCATGTCTATGTACATTGTGCACTGTTATTCTTCATTTAGATGTTTCCAAGATACAGTGAAACCTGTATATAGGGGCCAACCAAGGGATCAGAAAATATTTACTTTTATGTGAAGGTGACCCTTATACAAAGGTTCAATTTTGTTGAATTATGCAGTCAAGGGACTTGAAAGAACTAGCCATTATAAAAAGGCAATCCTTATATAGAGGTGGCCACTATAGCAGGTTTTACTGTACATGTATCTGAGACTTAAGAAACTTATTTTTCTTAGTAGAAAGTTTAATTTCAGCATATGTTAAATAAGTCAGATATATATACAGGAAAACCTGTATATAGAGGCCACCCAAGGGACCAGAGAATATTGACCTTTATGTGCAGGTGACCCTTATACACAGGTTCAATTTAGTTGAAGTATGCTGTCAAGAGACTTTTCAAAACTGGCCTTTATAGACAGGTGATCCTTATATAGAGGTGGCCACTATAGCAGGTTTTACTATATATAATATTTCATGAAATTGAAATACCAGTAATTATTATTTTTATTGCAATGTGAAATATACATCATTTTGAGAGAAAATTGTAATAAAAATATGTTTTTGTCCATGAAGGGCATATTTTATGTTTTTTAAGCATGAAACAAAAAATTCATTATACACACATATACAATAGAAATTATTTCTTTTTTAGGACAAGACATGTGCCTTTCAGACTACCAGAGTATTCAGGTAAGTTTGTGGTGCCTCTGTGGATGAGTGATTAGACATGTTAGAGCATCACGCTTGAAATCATAGTGTCTCTCATTTTCTGTCAGTGGAGGTTTGAGTCCCACAGGAATCTAAACTGATTTTTGTGAGAAAGTTTGCCAGTTTACTTGTGGTAGGCCAGTGGTCTCATTCTGGGTACATGGTAACCAGGTTTTCTCCTCCACTATTAAAGACTGGCCGCCACCATATAACTGTAAAATTGTTGAGTGTGGTGTAAAACACCATTCAAAATTAAAAAAAAAATTCAGGTAAGTTCAAAAGGTAGTTAGAATAGTTTGAAGATTACAGAATTGATAGGAGTACTTTTATACTTGTAATATGACAGGTCGGAGTGACCATTTGATTATCATACAATCATATGGATGATTCTACTAATCTTTCAGTTACGACAAGCTTCACAGGAAAATGGATTTTATTCCTCACTGAATATTTATAGGTGACTAGTAGCTAGTGTCAGTATGAGTTAAATGTCGTTATGCTTTGTTACCTAAAATTTAAATTTGTCAAGGTCAAGAGAGGGTTCACGAGACTCTACTCTCCAGAATATATTGATTTTACAAATATTACAACTGGAAATCACAGTTGTAATACATGTAATAGTTTTGTAACTACACGTAACATTGTTACAGCCACGATACATGTATTAGTGTTGTGAACTGATACATCATTTTACAGCCTTAATATTGGTGTAACATACTGAACTGATACTGTATCGTTACAGCCATGATACATATCTGAATGTTGTGAACCAGTGTAACATTATTCTAGCCATGATACACATTTTGGTGTTGTGAAATGATATTACATTATCACAGTCATGACACATGTTGAATTGCACTAGTTAGTATTTTGGTGAATCGATATTACTTTAATACATCCATAATATTCATGACATCAATGTTGTGAACTACTAGTTCCTGGTATTACATTATCAACTGTAGCCATGAGACATGTATTTTACATGTACCAGTAAATATTGTGAACTGATATTTCATAATATTATACTTCTTTATAAATTCTAGCGGTTTCATTGGACAATAAGCGTTGAGTATTTTCCACTGTCTCGGTCATTCCAGAGTGATATTCAACAGGGTGATATTTAATAAAAATACCACATGTGCAGAAATAGATGCATGTGCGGTTCGTTTTTTTTTTCCTATGTCGTAATTAGGTGTAACCTCTATCGATATATGAGTTGTGTAACATACAACTGGAAACGAAGAAACAACAACCGAAATTATATTATTTGACAGACTTGATATATCATTATCAAATATATTTGCTGAAGTCAGCCAAACAGACATGCTCGCTTGAGGCTCAAGATTCAAAAGCTTACGCAAAGAACGGGTTGGGTATCGAAGGCAGTTTGTATTATGAACGTGATAAACTTATGTACATGACGTGTAGATTTTTTATTGAATAAAGAATAAAAATAATACTAGGCCTACTGTTACAGTTTATTTTATGTTTTAAGTAATTCAATGGATAATATATGCTTCAATACAGTGGATCAGTATAATATAATAAATATAACATTCCTGAGAGGGTGGTAGTGGAAATTGTCACCCCTTAAAAATCATTGTCAATCTTGGCTTCTACTCGGTTGACAATGTAATTCCTCGGGGTGACGGTTTCCACTACCACCCTTTCAGGAATGTTATATTTATATAATAACAGCTATATGATATTAATGAACTGGTACATGTATTATACAATCATTAACTTTTGTGATGAGGTTCACACCTTTAAAATTCAACAACCCCAGGAAAGTGATATATTCACTGAGGCTGTTGGTAAACAAATTAGTATGGAACAAATGGTGAAAATGATGAAATGAAGAAATTGTATGTGACTTGAAGTGGTAAAACATGAAAGGAATTTGTTAGAATTTGAACATACATTAATTTGTCTGTAGTGGATCTACTGTGTTAAACATGCATGTACATGTAAGACTTCAACATGTACATGTGTTTGGTATCACTGTGCTCAAGCATGGTGTGACACTGTTATCTGTAATCTTAACTAAATATGCAAATTGTTATAAACCTGTACATAACAGTTTATATTTACAACATGAACAGTGTTGTTTTGATTTTCCAGAGCCTAGATGTGTCACTCTACATTGATTGCACTCTAATCTTAAATAAACTATATCTGGGAATTTTAGATGTATCTTTCTTAAAAATGTCACTCTGGAAGGTGTTAAAATTACAAAGTTATTTGTTATACAAACATCAGTTAAAGTATATGTATATCCCATGGTTAGATCAGAACTTTGTTTTTGATTACACAATGTAAAAACTGGGCTAAAAAGATAAAAAGAAAATTTTAAGATATCATTATCAATCAATCATACAATGTACATGTATATTGCCTAGAAAGAATGAAATATGCAGGCGATTGATATTTCTGCCATCTATCTAAGAAAACAAATGTATACTTGCCCAATATACACATTCAATTTCTTTTAACAAATACAGCATTATAACAAGATTTTTTTTTCAACACGTGATTTTTTAAAAACTTGCCATGATTTTTTTTACCAAACTGACAGCTGGTTTGTCTATAAAATCATATACTTATTATAAAGTTAATTCTTTATCATTCATGTATTTATCCAGAATCAATTACACCAGAACCTTCATTTCATTATTTCCAACAAATAATTAGCATATAGTCAGTCCTTTAAATATATATATCAGGTTTTAACTTTGAATGGTTGTAAATCTGTATCTACATAGATTAATAAATAAATCCATCTTTAGAAAGTAAATAAAAGTTTTTAAATGCAAAGCTTTAATATACATGTATACAATGTACTAAACAGCTCACATTGATGTAGGTGACTGATTATGAATGAGGTGCAGAATTTAAAGGCAGAACCTATCCAGTGATTGAGTCCAGTCCAAGCATGACTACATATCAGTTATATATAAACTGAATCATATATAACTGTGGTTTAATGACATCTAATCAAGATGTGTAATTTTATATTACATTGTTTTTGACATTATTGTTGAACACAATGCGTCTTCTAAAACTACTGCTGTTATAACATGCTGAAGAACATGGTATAGTTCCTGTTGATACACATCTACATGTGTGTTTGTCAGAGATTTTTATGACAGCATGTCTCTCCTTCTGCCATGGAGAGTTCAAATGTTACTGGGTAAGTGTTATGGAATATGATTTTATTGAATTAATTGCCCACCATACATGTACCTGCATATTGTAGAAGATTACAGAATTAGGTTAATCTACCTTTAGTGTCTTTTAGTTTAAATTTTACATGTATGAATGGTGTGTGTGCACATGCATGAGCCAAGCATTTTTCTGGTCTTGCATGTTTATACAACATGTAAATACAGTCAAACTTGTATATAAAGACCGCTCAGGGGAAATTACAAAAACGGTCTTTATAGACAGGTGGTCTTTATATAAAGGGTCACATGAGATATGAAATCCAAGGTACTGGAGATGGCTTTTTATTATTTCAAACTACATAACTCTTCCATGGTTAGATATTTCATTTAGTGATTAAATGGATATTGTATTTAAATACTAAAGGGATTTTCTTAACTCCAGGGTCTGGAAATTATTCATTTTTTTTTTTAAAAACCCAAATTTGGAATATTTGCATCTTTTTGGGAAAATACAAACCATTTTTGCATTGGGAAGGGTCCTGTAACCATACCAAAAATAGTCATGGAAAATCCCTGTAGCTAATACATGCATAACATGTAAATAATAAAAATTAAAAAAAAAATTATAACAGTGAAATAATTCAATGTTTTAATAAATTTAAAATTAATTTTATGATGTACTTGAATTATACATGTACATCGAGGATACAGCACATTATTAAAACTGAAACAAATATCTAAAATGTGCTCAAAGTCGGTCTGTATTGTTAAGTCACACAAGTCAGAAGTGTAAGAATATACAGAAAGATGTAGATAGTTGACTTTTATTTAATTATCATTTTATTAGACGTAATCCAATGCTACGAGCGCCGGCGATTTTACTCTTTGGATTGAGATGTTGACTTGCTAATCAAGTGATGTTCGATTAGTTTACAGCATTCCAGAATACGAGAAAAACAAATCATCAATCATTCAGCGATGATATTAAATACTCCTGTTCATAAAAACACCTTGTCACAAGCGTGTCCCCTCTCTGAGATTTTTTCCTTTTAAGTATAGTCTTTCGCCGATTAAGTAATCATCACCCGGAAACTTTGGTCACCCCCCCCCCCAAAATTGATGATTTGAAAACAAAACATCAATCAGACAGCGATGATTGTTTAGTTCCTGGTTGTAAAAAAACACCATGTCATAAAGCAACGTACGAGTGCCTAATTACTACCCGGCCGTTAATTGACAACCTCCAGGTGTGTTGTGACTACCCCCCACCCCACTGTCGAAGCCTCGTGTGTTTCGCCATGTTGTTTGATTAAGTCTCGAAATGTCACCCGCGAGAATTATGTACGAGTTATCTCCCTTCCAAGAGTCTTGCATGTTTATACAACATGTAAAATATATAGGGGGGGCAAAATGTATACGGTCGTTATTGCTGTTTTTGATTTCTGTTTTTGATTTCATTATATATTTTGTATACGCTATGGTTCTGGAGTTTTATCCCATGGTTGATAATTTGACATACCCATTATATGATAATTGCCTTTAAGTATGCCCACTTTCTGTGTTAATGGTTTACTTTTGCTTGTCCCAGTCATATCGTTGTCAATTCTTCATGTGCATCTGTAGGCCCACCATCAGTAGAGCCACTGGAGGAGGTGTCACATAACCCATATTTTCTGAGTTATTTCCCTGGGTTGATCTGACTTGTTCTAACCATAGATTGTAAGGCACAAACACCTATTTGAAGGTTCTCATATAGCATGTATGGTACATGTTCAGTGCTGGATTTGAATTTGATGAGAACTGTTTTGCCAGATGGGTGATTGGACAAGCATCCACAACTGGTGTCCACCTGACAACTTGATAACAATTAGAACAACAACTTAACTTGTAATGACATATATATCTTCTGATTCTTATCAGGTACTATGCTTCAGATGGTGGATTAGAATTAGTCCTGTATTATTTACAAAATGACCCTGCTTTAGACTAAATCTATTTCCTCTGCTGTAACTAGGATTTAGTTTGGTTGAGGTCAGGTAAATTGATGTAACTGGGATTGTAAAATATATTTGTGTTAATGGAGATTTGTAATATTTGTTTTGAGCAACCACTGAACACAGATAGGATTCAACTGAGTTTTTAAACTACAGTAAAACCTCTTTACATGTATAATGCCACTTGATTCATTTGTCACTAAGCTTAAAGCCACAAATTTTGAAAGTCCACTTTCCAATTTTCACTATAATTTCATGTAAGGTTTCCCTCAACCTATCACCAAATCCCTTTATAATGCACAATTTTGGCTGAACACATGATGATAGTATAACAAGGTTTTACTGTATATTGAAATGTTACAAACTCAATGTTTGATTTTAATTGCAGCTTCATTTTAGCCAGCTAAAGTTTGAATCATAAATAATTATCATTACAGAGGATGAAAGTAAGCTCTTAGATGATATCACACACTCCATGGCTACCAGCAGAATGAAGACCCACCAACGAGACCCTTTCACAGGTGGTCTCCCAAAGCTGGATACTAATAGGACCCATGTAACATCTACATCCTACAGTCCCAGAAATCAGTCAAGCCAGATAGGTTTGTAACTTCTTTGTTATCCATCATGTTTTTCTATGTTGTATTATACTGTTGTTATTATTGTTATATTGTACTCAAAATTATAGTCAGTTATTATTTGTATTGTTAATTTGAGGGAAATTTTCATGTACTTTTGTGCATTTGCTTTCTTTGTTGTTTTGATGTGTCTAGTTGGGGTCATACAGGTAGATGGTTAATGCTAAGCTACATAGATAGGTGGTCAGGCAGGACAAAGTACAAGATATACCCACCGTAAATGTATATGCTGATGTACATGTATGTTGTATCATCAGTGTTATTCTATAAATATATTCAATGTGATATACAATGTACAGTAGAACTTCGATGAATCAAACTTCAATGAGTCAAATATCTGTGCCTGTTTCTTTAAAAACATTCGTACAAATAATTTGAAGTCAAAATTTGCAATAGTACAAAATTGCCCTATGTAAATTCTTCTCTTTATAAATACTGGATATTTTAATTTCTCGAAAATGAAGTTAATTATTGAAGGGGCATTGGCTATTTTTGTTTTGTTTCCCCCTTTTGACTACTTAGATTGATATAAAATAACAAAAAAGAGATAAACAAAGGGATAACGATTCTGCAATTCCTATATATTTTGTGAAAATTGCTTCAGAAACCCAGGTTTGGCACTTTTTCACTTGCAATTGAAAATTGGATGAGTCAAAATTTCAGTCATGTCAGAGTCGAAAAGCCGGTCCCGATTATTTTACTATTTATTTATACTACTTTTATTCTAGATGTCTCCAAGTTTTTATGTCGAAATTTCGCTTATCTCAAAGTATTTTTCTGGTCCAAAGTTTTGAAATATTACAGAATTGTCTCTTGTTATCTCGAAGTTACCATCTGCCAATGAAGGTTTATATCATGAACGCAAAACATCATTCTTAAAATTACTTATTTTGGTTATCTCAAATTTTGAGATAGCGAGATCCCACTGTATATAGGATTATAAGATTTTTTATGCCTGTTTATAGCTCTTATTTGTTATTGTGCAAGTAGTAAGAGTAGAAAAAAATTGAAATTATCTTTTTTGAGTTAATGTCCCTGTAAATATCATAACCATTTATGTTTTATATGGTTTTGAAGAAGTCATATACACTTTATAGAACCTCTGAAACTAAAAGTCCTATGATTCTCAGTTACCATTCATGTGTCGATGTCCCAATGTTTTGAACTTTTCTAGGTGGTCCCTTGAACTTTGACTCATCAAAGTTTGGCTGTATATGTATCAGTTGTCGTCTATATTGATGTTATTATAAATTACTCATGGTAATATCTGTCAATGTTATTATATACATGTATGTCTGTCAATGTGTCACTGTTTTATATGTTTGTGTCACTAATATCACATACAGTGAAACTAGTATATAAAGACCCCCTTAGGGACACAAGAAAACCAGTCTTTATAGGAAGGTGGTCTTTATATAGAGGTTGATTTGTACACAAATGGTACTATTAGGGACAGCAAAACTTTATGACCAGGTGGTCTTTATACACAGGTGGTCACTAAAGCAAGTTTTACGGTATATTTGTCAGCGCTATAGATGTTATCATATATATACAGTGGAATCTTGTTATATCAAAAATGGATGAGTCAAAATTCCCGTTATGTCAAATCGAACGGCTGGTGCTGATTATTTTACTGTATATCTGTACTACTTTTATTCTGGATATCTCGAAGTTTTTATCTCGAAATTTCGCTTATTTCAAAGTATTTTTGGTCTGAAGTATCGAAATATTACAGAATTGTCACTTGTTATCTCGAAGTTACCATCTGCGATTGAAGGTTTACATTTTGTACAAAAAAATCATTCTTAAAATTACTTATTTTGGTTATCTCAAATTTTGAGATAGCGAGATCCCACTGTATATAGGATTATAAGATTTTTTATGCCTGTTTATAGCTCTTATTTGTTATTGTGCAAGTAGTAAGAGTAGAAAAAAATTGAAATTATCTTTTTTGAGTTAATGTCCCTGTAAATATCATAACCATTTATGTTTTATATGGTTTTGAAGAAGTCATATACACTTTATAGAACCTCTGAAACTAAAAGTCCTATGATTCTCAGTTACCATTCATGTGTCGATGTCCCAATGTTTTGAACTTTTCTAGGTGGTCCCTTGAACTTTGACTCATCAAAGTTTGGCTGTATATGTATCAGTTGTCGTCTATATTGATGTTATTATAAATTACTCATGGTAATATCTGTCAATGTTATTATATACATGTATGTCTGTCAATGTGTCACTGTTTTATATGTTTGTGTCACTAATATCACATACAGTGAAACTAGTATATAAAGACCCCCTTAGGGACACAAGAAAACCGGTCTTTATAGGAAGGTGGTCTTTACAGTACGGGCCACGCGGATTCCGCAAAAGTCACGTCATCGCGGTGGTCATATAAATCTTGCTCAATAAATTCGCCGCGAATACGCGATCAGGCTATTGAGCTCAACGCGGGTCGCCGCAGTTTGCGATGGAAAAAATCATCGCGGCAGTTTGCGATGTAAAAATTTATCGCCGCAGCTCGCGGCTGTGAACAATTTAAATTATATCGATGATTAATTAGGTTTATCATTACTTTACATTTGTTAACATTACTTGGAAAATTCCAGTCCAGCGTGGTCTGCTAAAGTATTATCGATGTTTTGTCAGCATAAGTTAACATAATGTGGATAGTAAACATCAAATGTGTTTTATACTGGACTTAAAAACAATTTATTCCGCTGAAACTGCCAACTCATAAGCAATGTGAACGTGTTATCACGGAGCAAAAGTACGTTTATTTTCTGTAACCTACCCTAAGTTTGACTACAATGCTGAAGCACTGTATCTCGAATCATTAGCATATTCATCATAATTTGACTTTTTCTTACGCGACTTTAAAGTCTCGCCAGTTTCAACCTGATTTAAAAACAAGGAGTTTGCCAACTAGCAACAGAAAGAATTATTTTAGTTACGCAACCTAGTTTTTCTAAATATTTATCAATAAACTGTTCGTTTGAGAATAATGCTTTATCTCACAAATAAGTGACGCGAGTCTCATTCTTTAAAAAAAACGCTTACAGATACAAACATCGACCCGCTTCTAAACTATCGTTGAAGCTGAGAAAAATAGAGCAATGAGAAATACCGATATCGGAATACGATGGTCATTGTCATACTTGACCTGTTGGTCCCTCGTGCAGACAAGTTCTTATTTTTGATTATAAAAAATAATCTTCTAACACATGATATTTGATATGGCTTTCATTACCTGAAGTCATGA
This sequence comes from Atrina japonica, assembly GCA_030159075.1. NCBI lineage: Eukaryota > Metazoa > Mollusca > Bivalvia > Pterioida > Pinnidae > Atrina > Atrina japonica. The sequence continues at coordinate 60,315 of BROG01000814.1, forward strand.
AGTCCCGCCCTTTTCGTCAAACGTATTACCCTCAGGTGATTATTTTCACTCCGCGCCCTACCTGTATACGTAATTTAGTTTGGCGGTTTGTCTGTCAATCATCGTATCAATTCATGAAGCTCTGTGGGTCATATATATATATCGTTAGTTGAGAGAGAAACAATTGAAACTAAATGATATATTTCCATACCAACCTCATCTAATTGATGTTTTGATATTCGCTACTCTGGGAGAGTGAGATTGTTTGCCTTTGATGGAAATTTTCCGTTTTAAAAATTAATTTTGCTTTATCCCCATGTAATCTAATTATAAAAACCAAAATGACCTTGATTAATTCTCGGAGTAAAAATAAAGATATGTCACCGTAAACAAAACTAAAACTATGATAAACGAACTGTAGAATATTCACCCAAAGGAGTCGAGTTCATTAATTGGACAAAAAATTAATTCGGGTATTAAAATTCAAAGGATTGGAACTATACCCACAATCCAAACCGTAAACGGCTGAGATTGTTCTGTCATGTTGTAAAATTTTACTTTACTGGGAGGAGGTAAATACAAAATTGCAGTTCTGTGATTTATATTTGATAAAAATATATAACTTTTAAAGTATTTCTGACGATTCATATTCGCAATATATTAATCAGGAAAACGATCGCTGACAGTTAATTTAAAAAAAATCGTTTTAATAAATTAATTATTTTATACTTCCTACTCAGTCTGAAAACTGTGGCAATATTGTTAAAAAGATTCTTAACTTCAGTATATATTCCAAAACATGAGTAAGTCAAGAATATTTTTTCTGATATTTAAATCTTAAAGAACGACTGATCCCAAGCTCTACATATTTCTTTTCGAAAAAAAAAATTCTATTGCTGCCCTCCCCCGAAGATCCACTATCGTTAAACAGAATCCACATTATTTGACCCAAGTTACAAATATGGCTCCTCGATCAAGACCGCAGACCAAAGCTATTACATAACAGGGACAAAATATCGATTCTGAGTGAACGGGGTATCCTTACTTGAACTTGAACCTTATCGACAGCGTCATAAATCACTGTCAAAAAATAACTCGGATGATGTGAGTGTATATAAGGACTTACATCGACGCATGTATGCCTTCATTATCAGAGGGCATATCGAAAAAAAACATTTTGGTAATCATAAAAAATACTAAAAAATTAAAAAGGATATATGCATTTAACATCTTGTATGACAGAAAAATAGATTCCATGTTATGCATTTGATAATATATTTTCTTAATGCCCATCATGTCAGTCACAGTAGGTGTCGGCATGTTAAAGAACCTTTACTGCTCAATGGTCGTAAGTGCCGAGCATATGCAAATTTTTGGTGACGTCTCTATATGACTGAAATATTCTTTAGTGGGACGTTAAACAACAATAAACAAACGTAGCATCTGTGTGAAATATATTACACACGTAAAAATTTTAAGTACAAATGAAATAATAATAATAAAAATCTAAAATTCTCCGTGATTCTCTGTTAAGAACTTTTTGAATTTATTTTCCAAGTTTTTAAAAAACTATTTACAAGTTGCAGAAAAGAATTTCTCCAGACTGATTCAGAATAGATATACTGATAGCATAGCAATATATTGGTAAGATGAATACGCGTTAAAATGCATAAAAAACTCCTTTCATATTCGACCGGTAGTTCAAATGAGGTAGGGGCGTACATCCTTTACGCCATAACAGTCAATTCTTTCAGTCATCTTTCAACCAATCATTTTGATAGTTCAGGCAGTATAAATGATGCCGTAGCGTATTTCGTGTCACCTGATGTGTGATTGACGGAATTCATCAGTTTTATTTTTGAAACTATAAACCTCCAGACATTGATTGAATTCTGACCTCTTAATCGTTAAAAATATTTCGTTGAGAGCCCGATGAGGTATCCGTTTCTCCATGATCCAACTGTGTTTGCTTCGCAGAAAAGGTAAGATATAAAAGCCCACTTCACAGAGTTGCTTATCACATTGCGACTCGTCTTTATTCCGGCCAAAGAAACACTTATAAGGTACAAATCAAGGAATTTTCAAGGAGAGGCGTGGAGTTTATTGTGGGGATAAGATACCGCCATACACGTGGAGGGTCATGGATTCAAACTTCGCCGGAGACGACTGGCCCCGTGTCACAATAGGTGTCGGCACAATGAAGAACCCTCAAGTGTCGAGCATAGGCCAAAATTTTAGTTTAGCCTTTTTGTGACGTCTCCATCAGTTTGACTTTTTAGTGTGGCTTTTTATGATTTGTATTTCAACATATATTGACAAATAGAAAAAAAAAATGAAAATAAAGTTTAAGCGTAGAGTAAATTATGGTAACTGTTACGGTTGATCTACGTGGTTTTTCACTCAAGACATTTCCCCCACTTAAACTACCATGTAGACCTATAAATAAAACAAAATATCAAAACAAAAATTATTAAACTAAATATATCTCTATGTAATTTTCAGAGCTATAAAAAGGGCTATCGCAATAAACAAGGCTAGGTCTGTGAGCATCTTAGCGTTTTAAGATTAAATTTTAAAGTACGGTTAATCCAAATCTGGTGTGTTTTTTAAAAAATCTATTGCCCCCCCCCCCCCCCCCCCCCCCCCCCCCCGAAAAATCATCTTCGTTAATCAGAGTCAACATTACTTGACCAACTTACAGTTATAATTGCTCCTCGTTGAAGACCGCAGATCAAAGCAATTACATAACAGGGACAAAACATCAAGTCTGGGTGAACAGGGTATCCATAGTGACGGGGTCATAAATCGCCTCAAGAGATAAAAAACTCGCATTCCTATGTACACAGATATATACGCGTAAGTCAAGAACTGTATCTAGTTATATATATATTGCTAATTAAAAAAAATTGATATGGAATCTTTTATAAAAACATTGGGGATATCAATGCTACATGTATATTTTACCAATTTTTATAACAAAAAACATGTTATATACAGTTCTCGTTTGGAAAAATGCGCTACTGAGTTAGGGTGGATGTAGATATACACAGATTATCGAACAAAATTTTTTTTTGAACTGTTAAAATATAGCATGCATTACATAGGCGTCGGAGCCGGGGGCTAGGGCCGGCTAAGCCCCCCCCCCCCCCCCACTTTTTTGGCAAAGATCGGCATAGGTGACAAAAAACTTTTCTCGCGTGTGTGTGTGTTTAAGTTGGTTTAGCCCCCCCCCCCCACTTCTGGCGTGTGTGTGTGTTAAGTTGGTTTAGCCCCCCCCCCCCCTTTCAATTTGCTTGCGACGCCTATGCATTAATTTCAAACGTTGTATTTTTAGATTCGAAATCAATTATTAAATTGTATTTTTGGATCATTAGACGCGCCGACATTGAACTCGGTCACAATCAAGGGAAACTGTGCATTTGTAATTGTTTCTATTTATCATTTGGTCATTAAACGTCATTAACGGTTTTAAAATTATTTTAAAGAGCGTAAAATATATTTAAGTACAATAAAATAATTAATAAAGTATAATATATTTGCATAAATTCAATATATCCATTTAGCCATATACATAGGCGTCGGAACCGGGGGATAGGGGGCTTAGCCCCCCCCTTTTTTTTTGCAAAGATAGACATAGGTGTTGAAAATTGGGGTATAGTCTGGTTTGTGTGTGTGTGTTTTAAGTTGGTTAAAGCCCCTCCACATTCATTTTGCTTCCGACGTCAGTGATATATATATACGTAGTCGATACTTTCAACCATCTTCCACCCAATCATTTGATTGTGTAAGCAGTATTATGCTGTCATTGCATATTTCGTGTCAGCTGATATGATCTTGAATATGTATGTATTGGCGTGATTTGCAACAATCATGACTCCCTTGTGATTGAAGATTTTCAAAGAGGGGTTGAGCAGTCTGTGGACTGTAATACATTTAACTAATGTCAATCTGATTTTTATTATTAATTGTAATATACAAGTTTAAATCGTGTTGTATATTTTATTTAAAAAAAAAAAACACCAGTCAGACTATTTACCCCTGTGCGGTAGTTGACGATGACCAGAATCATAATTCCAGATTAATTTGCATATGAAAAATCAGACACGACTTGTTCAATTTTGATCAGCTATAGCTTGTTACAGTACATGTTTGATCGATGTTGAATTCGATTTTCAAACGAAGGTTTACTTGCGGGAGGCCTGTGGTCTCTCCCCGGGTACATTTTGAAGATATATCATAATAGAGTTTTTTACATATGCATTTTTTGTTTTGAATGAATAGAATATCCCAACGATTGCTATTCCTCCAAACCTGTATGAGTTCATTTGTTGGTGTTAAAATAAGTTTTTGAAACCTGGGAATTTTACTTTTATAAAGTATCGAATGGTAAAAACCCACGTGAATGAATTGTATGTTTCGTATAACGAAATCGGGTACAGATTTCCTTGAACTTTTGCTAATACATGTATATTATTCGTACCACTTTTAATCTTAATTTAAAAAAAGTGTACACAGTTGCACAATACTTTAACTGAAGTTCATATTAAAGTCGGGTAGATAAAGGTATCGGCAAATTCAAATTCAATTACATTAGCTTTAGTATATCATAAACGTCCGGTAGTTTAAGTGGGAATGGTCAGGAGACCAGGAAATTCTATACCTTTATACTAGTATCGCATACATGATAATTTCTATTGATGTAAACTTTTTTGTGATTTTAAAGTCATGATGAACCTTGATATTATATGCAGCAGACGAAGAACTGTTTTAAACCATTAAACCAATGAAACAAAACATAGTACCGTTAAAATATTGGGAATGAGAAATACATCTTTTGACCGAGCAAAAATACATGTGTGGAGAGAGAGAGAGGGAGAGAGAGAAAGAGAGAGATTTCAGAACTTCGAATTTTTAAGCGCCGTCACAAATTTGGCTTACAGTTTTTGTTTGAAAATCTGTTTTATAAACCAGATACGTAGATAACTAAACGTAATACGAAGTAGGTAGGATCGAAAGAAAATAAACCTCGATAGGATTAGTCGAAGTTCCGTTATTTTTTTTTGTCGATATTTTAATTGATGTCACAAAATTTGTGTAAATTGACATACGATGTCTAATATCACGGTTACGGATAGTTGAAAAGCGATATACGTGTAAGGTAGAATGTCCCACGTGTCCAACTCTGTGCAGAAATGTGATTACACTTCACGCACGGATAACTTTGATTTGACGGCTTGGGTAATCAATTTCATTACATGACGTAGAAGATGCAATTGAACAAAGTGAAAGTCGGGGGTTTTTGTTTGGTTTGGGCACAGGGGCTTGCTTCCCGATAGTGTAAATATTTACTATCAATGGGAAGTATACTATCCACGACAAAAACACGAAAAGGGATGACACCATTTTCTCACCTATCCCCGCTTCGATACGTTTTTCCCTTATTAAATAAGCTCCACCTACCTTTCCGCTGTTTAAATCCTTCAGGGAATTATTTTTCTTTAAAATGAAACAATTTTCACCCAGTTGGCACCCCCCTAACACAGCCATTCACGGCTCATTTGGCAGAAAACTTAAAAACGACATTAACCCTGGGACAGCGTTGACCTTGACCGTTTCGGGTTTTTCGGATTCTCTCGGGACTTTCCATGACGCGATCGATTAATATGGAATAGTAAATAGCGGGAAATCTTTCGATTTCGGATATCTTGGAGTAACTGGGGCGGTCCTGTGAATTCGAGATAGTGAGATTCCACTGTTTGTCTGTCAATGTTATCATGAATATATGTCTGTCAATGTGATCATATTTCTGTCGATAAAGTGTTATCATATATGTCTGTCAGTGTTATCTTATATGTCTGTTGTTATTATACATGTGTGTTAGTGTTATTATATATATCTGTCATGTCATTACATGTCTGTTAATGTTATCATGTATGTCTGTCAATGTTATCTTATATGTCTGTTGTTATTATACATGTGTGTTAGTGCTATTATATATATATATATCTGTCATGTCATTACATGTCTGTCAATGTTATCATGCATGTCTGTTAATGTTATCATATATGTCTGTTGTTATTATACATGTGTGTTAATGTTATTATATATATATATCTGTCATGTCATTACATGTCTGTTAATGTTATCATGTATGTCTGTCAATGTGTTATCTTATATGTCTGTTGTTATTATACATGTGTGTTAGTGCTATTATATATATATCTGTCATGTCATTACATGTCTGTCAATGTTATCATGTATGTCTGTCAATGTTATCACATATGTCTGTCAATAATGTCTTATATGTCTTGTTATTATATATGTCTGTTAATGTTATTATATATGTCTGTTAATGTTATTATATATGTCTGTTAATGTTATTATATATGTCTGTCAGTGTTATCATATATGTCTGTCAGTGTTATGTCTGTTGTTTTCATATATGTGTAAATGTTATTATATGTGTATATCAGTGTTATTATATTTGTCTGTCAGTGTTACCATATATGTCTGTCAGTGTTATGTCTGTTGTTTTCATATATGTGTAAACGTTATTATATTTGTATATCAGTGTTATTATATTTGTCTGTCAGTGTTACCATATGTCTGTCATTGTTTTTATTAAAGGGTCATTAACTGTGTTTACCAAACAAAATATTTAGATTTTTTCTACTTTTACTACTCATACTTGGTGAACAATAAAAATAAGAGCTAAACAAAGACTATAGCTATTTCTATACTATAGTATTTTCTATATATTTTGAAAACTTAAGGTCAGGTCCAGTGTGGCATTCATATACAAATAGTAAGGTTGAGTTAATCATTTGCAAGTGAAAAAATACCAAGCCTGGATTTCTCAAGCAATTTTCACAACATATATAGGGATTTAAATTTTTTTATGTCTGTGTATTCCTCTTTTTTGTTATTGTTTATCAATCTAAGTAGTAAAAATGGAAATTAAATTTTTGAAAAAACACAGATAATATCCCTTTAAGATCTACATTGTACAAGTACATGTATATTTTCTATTCACATGTTTCTATCAGTTTTGATGTGTATATTATTACAGAGAGGTCCAACACAGCATCATCACTGTATGATGCTAGTAATGATAGTAACACATTTGTAACTGGTGAGTAAGTTGCTGAGGCTGACGTCATGCTCTTGTAGTCTAGCAGTGCAAAATATTATGACCAATATTATTTCAACTTTTACCCTTATATTCATGCATTTATGTCTTTTTTTATCTGTCTTTATTATATTATATCAATTATATATTACTGCAAAGACTGTCAGAAAATGTTACTGTGTTTTCAAGAAGAAGTTTATCTATTTTTACCTTTAATTTACATATTTTTACAATCAGTAGTAAGTCAGTGAAAGATATTTTCACAGGAACTACTTTAAAGATATGATAATATTCAGAATCACTTCTCATAACACTCTTTTCCACACTCGACTTCAATAATAGAAATATTTATATCTCATTTCCATCATATCCCTTGAAGAAGAGAGCTGGACTAAGAAGCAGATACCTTATTTCATATACAATGAAAAATCACATTTGTGCTGACTTCATCTTACATAAGTAGTCATAAGTTGTAAGCTATGAGAGACTAGTGATCAGTGTGGTTATTTCTTGACATATTTCTGAGTTAATGACATAAGGTCATGCAGTGATCTACAATATAACCTTGACCTTTGAACTAACACTACACCTGCCAAAGAGAATTAACCTTGACCTCTAAACTAACTTTACATCTTCAAGTGAGAATTCAACCTGCACATTCCTTTTTATCTAATTCCAAAGTACATGTATGTATAACGGTATACACATCATGTACATGATATATACATGTATTTCTTAGATATAACTAAACTTGTGATACTTTTTCCACTTCTAAAAACTTTAATATTATCAAACTTTATATTCACATGCACATCTCAAATAAGCAGCATATGATTTCTAGGGGAATAAGACCCTTGTTTTATATTTTCTGTGACTTATATCTATTTACATACTGAAATGTATCTTGTATTAGTTCTTTGAGTAATTATATTATTATTTACACACATTTTTATCTCTTTTTATGATATATCAAAACATCTGGAATTTATAACTGCATGCTCTTTATTACTTATGTTGATCTATCAAACTACATAAAAATACAGACTGTATTGTTTATAGTTACATATTCATAGAACCACATTAATTAAGTTAGACTGTATTACTTACATATCCATGGAACCACATTGACATAGTTTAGACTATATTACGTACATATCCATGAAACCACATTCACAAAGTTTAGACTATATTACTTACATAGCAATGGAACCACATTGACATAGTTTAGTCTATATTACTTACATATCCATGGAACCACATTGACATAGTTTAGACTATCTTACTTACATATCCATGGAACCACATTGACATAGTTTAGACTATCTTACTTACATATCCATGGAACCACATTCACAAAGTTTAGACTATATTACTTACATATCCATGGAACCACATTGACATAGTTTAGACTATATTACTTGCATATCCATGGGGCCACATTGACATAGTTTAGACTATATTACTTACATATCCATGGAACCACATTGACAAAGTTTAGACTATATTACTTACATGCCCATGGAACCACATTGACAAAGTTTAGACTATATTACTTACATATCCATGGAACCACATTGACAAAGTTTAGACTATATTACTTACATGCCCATGGAACCACATTGACAAAGTTTAGACTATATTACTTACATATCCATGGAACCACATTGACAAAGTTTAGACTATATTAGTTTACTTACATATCCATGGAACCACATTGACAAAGTTTAGACTATATTATATTACTTACATGCCCATGGAACCACATTGACAAAGTTTAGACTATATTACTTACATATCCATGGAACCACATTGACAAAGTTTAGACTATATTACTTACATATCCATGGAACCACATTGACAAAGTTTAGACTATATTAGTTTACTTACATATCCATGGAACCACATTGACAAAGTTTAGACTATATTAGTTTACTTACATATCCATGGAACTACATTGACAAAGTTTAGACTATATTAGTTTACTTACATATCCATGGAACCACATTGACAAAGTTTAGACTATATTAGTTTACTTACATATCCATGGAACCACATTGACAAAGTTTAGACTATATTAGTTTACTTACATATCCATGGAACCACATTGACAAAGTTTAGACTATATTAGTTTACTTACATATCCATGGAACTACACACTTGACATGTAAAGTCATAGACTATATGACAAGTTTTACTTACATATCCATGGAACCACATTGACAAAGTTTAGACTATATTAGTTTACTTACATATCCATGGAACCACATTGACAAAGTTTAGACTATATTACTTACATATCCATGGAACCACATTGACAAAGTTTAGACTATATTACTTACATATCCATAGAACCACATTGACAAAGTTTAGACTATATTAGTTTACTTACATATCCATGGAACTACATTAACAGGGTATAGAATATATTACTTACCCGTTCATGTACATATCCATGGAACCACATTTACAAGGTTTAGAATATATTACCTTCATATCCATGGAACCACATTGACAAGGTTTAGAATATATTACTTACATATCCCCAAATTACTACATTAACCATCAGAGTACAATCCAGTCTTAATATTTGATTTTTAGATTGTCCCCAGAATACTACATGTACCATCAGAGTACAATCCAGTCTTAATATTTGATTTTTAGATTGTCCCCAGAATACTACATGTACCATCAGAGTACAATCCAGTCTTACTATTTGATTTTACTTTAGATTGAAACCATAGAACCCCCAGAAGTTTACTACATGTACCATCAGAGTACAATCCAGTCTTACTATTTGATTTTTAGATTGTCCCCAGAATACTACATGTACCATCAGAGTACAATCCAGTCTTACTATTTGATTTTTAGATTGTCCCCAGAATACTACATGTACCATCAGAGTACAATCCAGTCTTACTATTTGATTTTTAGATTGTCCCCAGAATACTACATGTACCATCAGAGTACAATCCAGTCTTAACATTTATTTTTAAAATTATCCCCCAAAGTTCTAGATGTACCATCAGCAATCAGAGTTCAATCCAGTCTTATCAACATTTGTTTTTTAATTTATCCCCCAAAGTTCTAGATGTACCATCAGAGTACAATCCACTCTGAACATTTATTTTTTTAAATTATCCCTCAGAGTTTATCATGTACCATCAGTGTACACTATCTTGTGCTTTATTTTTGTGGCTTATATACTTTCAGTGTAGTTCAGGTAGAATTTTGCTTTATACCTTGATATGTATTATATGCATTTACTTTATCAGTCTTTCTCATTTTTATAGATAAGTACATGTGTATATATACAGGGGTCAAATACAGCTAGTTGTGAACCCTGATATATAAATGTACATGTAAATATTTCCATAGTTAAAACAAGAAATTCCTTTTCATGTAACATGCTCTTCTGAGTATGCTTCTGAATTTTGCGATTGTAAATGAAAGAGCTACTGGAGAGAGCTACTAGCATGCATTTATTTCGTTCACCTGTACAGGTAGAAAATACCTAGTTATTATTACTGATATTACTATGTATCTCTGTGTATTGTTATTGATATCTCTACATAGTATTATTATAGACATTTCTATGTATTTTTGTGATGGCTGTTACATGTACCTATATCCTTATACATAACAATATTACAGACATTTCTATATATTTCCATGTTACTGCTATAAATCATGTTGATAACTCTTTACATACACAGATACATTATAATATTATTGCAGACATTTCTATATATTTCTGTGGTACTGTTACAGACATTTCTATATATCTCTGTGATACTGTTACAGACATTTCTATATATCTCTGTGATACTGTTATAGATATCTCTTTACATTATAGTATTATTACAGACTTTTCTATATATTTCTGTGATACTGTTACAGACATTTATATATATTTCTGTGATACTGTTACAGACATTTCTATATGTCTCTGTGATACTGTTATAGATATCTCTTTACATTATAGTATTATTACAGACATTTCTATATATTTATGTGATACTGTCAAAGACATTTCTATATGTTTCTGTGATACTGTTACAGACATTTCTTTATATTTCTGTGGTACTGTTACAGACATTTCTATATATCTCTGTGATACTGTTATAGATATCTCTTTACATTATAGTATTATTACAGACTTTTCTGTATATTTATGTGATACTGTTATAGACATTTCTATATGTTTCTGTGATACTGTTACAGACATTTCTATATGTTTCTGTGATACTGTTACAGACATTTCTATATATTTCTGTGATACTGTTACAGATATCTCTTTACATTATAGTATTATTACAGACTTTTCTATATATTTCTGTGATACCGTAACAGACATATCTATATGTTTCTGCGATACTGTTACAGACTTTTCTATATATTTCTGTGATACTGTTACAGACATTTCTATATGTCTCTGTGATACTGTTATAGATATCTCTTTATATTATAGTATCATTACAGACATTTCTGTATATTTATGTGATACTGTTACAGACATTTCTATATTTTTCTGTGATACTGTAACAGACATATCTATATATTTCTGTGATACTATTGTAGATATCTCTTTACATACATTTAGTATTATTACAGACATTACTATGTATATTTCTGTGATACTCTTACTAATAACTCTTGTCATAGTATTGTTATAGACATTTCTATGTATTTTTACTATGACTGTTACAGATATCTATATACAATGTACATACAATGTAATGTTATTACTGACATTTCTATGTATTTCTGTGATATTGTTATAGATTTATCATTGTATGAAGTAATGCAGTGTCAGAAATCTTTGTTAAGTGTTAAGGCATTATATCTATGATCAGAATCATCAGATATCTGATAATACCAGTACATATGATATGATAGGTGTGTGTGTGTGTGTGTGTGTGTGTGTGTGTGTGTGTGTGTGTGTGTGTGTGTGTGTGTGTGTGTGTGTGTGTGTGTGTGGATGGATGTTGGTGTATTTATGTGGTTGAGTTTGTGTGTATGTGTGTTGCTCTGTGTGTGTGTGTGTGTGTGTGTGTGTGTGTGTGTGTGTGTGTGTGTGTGTGTAGTCCTCTGTGTGTGACTCTGTGTGTGTGTGTGCCTGTGTCTCTGAGTGTGGTGGATGTTGGTGTATTTATGTGGTTGTGTGTGTGTGTGTGTCTTTAGTGTATGGAGACAATTTATTATCAAAATCTCAGTGATCATGTTAGTGTATACATATGCCTAAGTGTCATTTTATTATTTTTTCAGGTCCCAATGACCATGAACTTATGTCTGTAATGATGAACAGAATTACACTCCTAGAACAGAAAGTAAAGAGTCAAAGCAAGGAGATCTTTGAAAAAGTGAGAAAAAGTCCAAATACAGTTGAATGCTGATCAACTTAATATGCTGAACTGTCATATAGATTAATACATATTTTGTCTTTCATGTTTTTATTCTCCTAACAGTGAAACCAGTGGGAACTATGTTTTGTCTGCTTTTGTCCCTTAGTTCTTTCAGTTAATGTTTTAGTCTTGTAACTGATCAACAATCTCTTAACAATGGTTTCAAAGTTATAGGATATTTATCGGAATGTATGTTCAATTTTGTTAATTGTTGTTTCTTGTTTGTTTTATGAGAATTTATCAAGCAAATGACTGATTAACCATACTTTTTATATAACCCAGACGTACAGAATATCACTAATCATCGTTTTAACTGTAAAACTCATTTAGATATGTCTTATTGTTATACATGTTTTATATGCATACAATAAGAGATCCAGTCTTTGTGAAAACCAGCCACTTAAATCATATCCATACACAAACACATAACTGTATTGATAAAAATTTATAACATAAGTCCAAACATCTGATATATCTCCTGTAGATGGTGTAGGTCTAAACATCTGGTATATCTCCTGTAGATGGTGTAGGTCTAAACATCTGGTATATCTCCTGTAGATGGTATAGGTCTAAACATCTGATATATCTCCTGTAGATGATGTAGGTCTAAACATCTGATATATCTCCTGTAGATGGTATAGGTCTAAACATCTGATATATCTTCTGTAGATGATGTAGGTCTAAAAATCTGGTATATCTTCTGTAGATGGTGTAGGTCTAAACATCTTATATATCCTCTGTAGATGATGTAGGTCTAAACATCTGGTATATCTTCTGTAGATGGTGTAGGTCTAAAAATCTGGTATATCCTCTGTAGATGGTGTAGGTCTAAACATCTGGTATATCTTCTGTAGATGATGTAGGTCTAAAAATCTGGTATATCTTCTGTAGATGGTGTAGGTCTAAACATCTTATATATTCTCTGTAGATGATGTAGGTCTAAACATCTGGTATATCTTCTGTAGATGGTGTAGGTCTAAAAATCTGGTATATCCTCTGTAGATGGTGTAGGTCTAAACATCTGGTATATCTCATGTAGATGATGTAGGTCTAAACATCTGATATATCTTCTGTAGATGATGTAGGTCTAAACATCTGGTATATCTTCTGTAGATGGTGTAGGTCTAAAAATCTGGTATATCTTCTGTAGATGATGTAGGTCTAAACATCTGGTATATATTCTGTAGATGGTGTAGGTCTAAACATCTGGTATATCTTCTATAGATGGTGTAGGTCTAAACATCTGATATATCTTCTGTAGATGATGTAGGTCTAAACATCTGGTATCTTCTGTAGATGGTGTAGGTCTAAACATCTGATATATCTTCTGTAGATGATGTAGGTTTAAACATCTGGTATATCTCCTGTAGATAATGTAGTTCTAAACATCTGGTATATCTTCTGTAGATGATGTAGGTCTAAACATCTGGTATATCTTCTATAGATGGTGTAGGTCTAAACATCTTGTATCTTCTGTAGATGGTGTGGGACTAAAAATCTGGTATATCTTCTGTAGATGGTGTAGGTCTAAACATCTGGTATATCTTCTATAGATGGTGTAGGTCTAAACATCTGGTATATCTTCTGTAGATGGTGTAGGTCTTAACATCTTATATCTTCTGTAGATGGTGTAGAATCCATTTTAGTGAACATTTCTTTGCAGGACATTCAACAGCAAAACTCTAAACAATAAAGAACACTGTAAACTAATGATATCACAGAGTTGTATCAAGTTAAATTGAACATCAATCAATCCTAAATGAAAGGTGACAGATATTTTTTTCTCACACACAGGATAAAAAGATAAACATATTAGAAGACAAAGTTAAAATCATGCAGAAAGCACAAGGTGAGGTCATTTGTAAAATTATTGAAATAATTATTGTGTGTATGAGTGTGTGAGAGAGAGAGAGAGAGAGAGAAAGAAAGTAAATTGAAATTTCATCTTTTACAGTTAAAATGAGTGTCAATGAGCCCATCAGTTAAGAAAAAGGTCCCATTTGTATTTTTTAAACATCATAATTTCTACTTTTACAAGTGAAATGACTGTCAGTCAGCAACAGAAGCTAAGACAGGCCCTGTTTGTAGTCTATAAACATTGTAATTTTTTTTTCTTTTACAGGTGAAATGACTGTCAGTCAGTCACATCATTTAGAGAGGAAGTGTTTGTTACTACAACAGCAAGTTCATGAAATGGAGGTATGTTTGTGTGTCCCCATTGCCAAATATTGGAGTAAATTGTTTTTGTTTTTCTGTATTTTTGACTGGCAACACTTTTAACAAATCTTCTGTTTTAATTTTGAACTAAATAGGACAGCATTCTTATGCCACTGATGTCACTTAGGGAACTTATTACCACAGTTCTTTGTCTGTCATGCACATCATTCATAAACAATTTAATTTTTTTTTAACTTTTCTTTAAAACTACTTTGCTTAACATCTTCAAATTTTGTATGAAGCGTTTTTAGGGTAAGGGGAACATGAGTTTTGAATTTCATGATCCTTATACCCTGGACCTTTTGGGTGAGGCCATAAAAATCTTTTTTACTCCTGCAAATCAAGGAAAAAAATGAATACATGGTTAGAAAGAGTATTAAGTCCTTTATTAAAATTGTAAATTTAATTAACCAGGGGGCAAGATTCTTCACTTTGAGTTTACAATCTCTCACCATCAGAAACAGGGTCATCTATGTTTTCAAACCAAGTTGACCTTTAACATGTTTGACCATTCATAATTCAGCAGATAAAGTGAAAGAATCAATCATAAAATACTGTGATAATTGTTTACATTGTTTGTGTATTACTAAACTAGTAAATATATTTCTACATTTAATATATGTTATATGCCATAAATGTATAAATATATCAATTTTAAATTTGTGATAAAAATAAGATATCATTACGGAATTCCTTCAGGCATTTTTGGCTGATTATGGTATGGTGTGGGTTGGTGATAAATCGGACCCAAGTTCTGATTTATATAATGACAGCACCTCACTAAGCAGTGGAAGTGAAGAGGAAACATGGAGGCCAGGTAAGGGGGTTTCAACTTTGAAAAAGGTGATGAATTACATTATTTATCAAATGATAGGCCATATAAATGAATTTTAAGTTGATAATTTAATAACATTATTCATTAGATTTCGAGGACACTTTTCCTTTGCAACCAACTTCAGTTTTCAGTAAAACACCTGAAAACTTGAAAGAAATTTTGTATGGTATTTTATTTATTTAGAAAAATGTGTTTTAACAGCCACTTTTAACATTTAAATATTTCACAACTTTTGCTTTTTGATAAAGGTCTATCATAGCAGATAATCTTCCAATACATTGATCTCTCCTGTAAATATGTTCGAATAATCTCAAGATAGGTGGTCAGTCATGACAATGGGTTTTTTAAGACAAGTAACCTACAGTGATAAAAGTCTCTCAAGATAGGTGGTCAGTCATGACAATGGGTTTTTCAAGACAAGTAACCTACAGTGATAAAGGTCTCAAGATAGGTGGTCAGTCATGACAATGGGTTTTTCAAGACAAGAAACCTACAGTGATAAAGGTCTCAAGATAGGTGGTCAGTCATGACAATGGGTTTTTTAAGACAAGTAACCTACAGTGATAAAGGTCTCAAGATAGGTGGTCAGTCATGACAATGGGTTTTTCAAGACAAGTAACCTACAGTGATAAAGGTCTCTCAAGATAGGTGGTCAGTCATGACAATGGGTTTTTCAAGACAAGTAACCTACAGTGATAAAGGTCTCAAGATAGGTGGTCAGTCATGACAATGGGTTTTTTAAGACAAGTAACCTACAGTGATAAAGGTCTCTCAAGATAGGTGGTCAGTCATGACAATGGATTTTTTAAGACAAGTAACCTACAGTGATAAAGGTCTCTCAAGACAGGTGGTCAGTCATGACAATGGGTTTTTTAAGACAAGTAACCTACAGTGCTAAAGGTCTCTCAAGATAGGTGGTCAGTCATGACAATGGGTTTTTTAAGACAAGTAACCTACAGTGATAAAAGTCTCTCAAGATAGGTGGTCAGTCATGACAATGGGTTTTTAAGACAAGTAACCTACAGTGATAATGGTCTCTCAAGACAGGTGGTCAGTCATGACAATGGATTTTTTAAGACAAGTAACCTACAGTGATAATGGTCTCTCAAGATAGGTGGTCAGTCATGACAATGGATTTTTTAAGACAAGTAACCTACAGTGATAATGGTCTCTCAAGACAGGTGGTCAGTCATGACAATGGTTTTTTAAGACAAGTAACCTACAGTGATAAAGGTCTCTCAAGATAGGTGGTCAGTCATGACAATGGGTTTTTTAAGACAAGTAACCTACAGTGATAAAGGTCTCTCAAGACAGGTGGTCAGTCATGACAATGGGTTTTTTAAGACAAGTAACCTACAGTGATAAAGATCTCAAGATAGGTGGTCAGTCATGACAATGGGTTTTTTAAGACAAGTAACCTACAGTGATAAAGGTCTCAAGATAGGTGGTCAGTCATGACAATGGGTTTTTTAAGACAAGTAACCTACAGTGGGTCTCAAGATAGGTGGTCAGTCATGACAATGGGTTTTTTAAGACAAGTAACCTACAGTGATAAAGGTCTCAAGATAGGTGGTCAGTCATGACAATGGGTTTTTAAGACAAGTAACCTACAGTGATAAAGGTCTCAAGATAGGTGGTCAGTCATGACAATGGGTTTTTTAAGACAAGTAACCTACAGTGATAAAGGTCTCAAGATAGGTGGTCAGTCATGACAATGGGTTTTTTTAAGACAAGTAACCTACAGTGATAAAGGTCTCAAGATAGGTGGTCAGTCATGACAATGGGTTTTTCAAGACAAGTAACCTACAGTGATAAAGGTCTCTCAAGACAGGTGGTCAGTCATGACAATGGGTTTTTCAAGACAAGTAACCTACAGTGATAAAGGTCTCTCAAGACAGGTGGACTCTCATGGCAGGTTTTTCAAAACAGGTGGCCTGTACTGGTCTGTCATTAATGTGATCTGTCATCAAGATAGATGGCTTTTCATGATATCACTATTTCAAAACAGGTGGTTTGCCTTGACATTGTTCTATCAAATATGTGGTCTATTATGTCAGGCAGTTTGCTATGATATTACTGTGGTGTCTTAAGGCAGATAAGTTGTCATGGCATTAATATCTTAAATCTGCCATGACATTGGTGTCTTAAAACAGGTGCTGTATCATGATGGTGGTGTCTTAAAACAGGTGCTGTATCATGATGGTGGTGTCTTAAAACAGGTGCTGTATCATGATGGTGGTGTCTTAAAACAGGTGCTGTATCATGATGGTGGTGTCTTAAAACAGGTGCTGTATCATGATGGTGGTGTCTTAAAACAGGTGCTGTATCATGATGGTGGTGTCTTAAAACAGGTGCTGTATCATGATGGTGGTGTCTTAAAACAGGTGCTGTATCATGCTGGTGGTGTCTTAAAACAGGTGCTGTATCATGATGGTGGTGTCTTAAAACAGGTGCTGTATCATGATGGTGGTGTCTTAAAACAGGTGCTGTATCATGATGGTGGTGTCTCAGGACAGGTGATTTGCCACAGTTATACCTTTTGACAAAAATCAAGTGTGTAATGGAATGTTCAGTGTATTTAGGTTTTGGCTATGTTCAAATTGTGACACAAATATCAATTTTGTTTACAGATTCATCATTGTCTACCAGTGCTCCAGAGTTTAAAGCTGATTATGACAAACTTATTGAAAATATCAAAGACTTAAATGTATTAGCAGGAGAGGGTGTGTCCAAAATTCAGCACACCACTGATGGTGCTCGACTCAAGGTAAATATTTTTAATTTCTAATTATATGATTGAGCTATATTTAGTTCTTGCATGAACTTGTAATCTTTGTTTATTTACACTGATGTTCAAACATGTACATTGAAAACTCATTCTGCCGAGATCGGTAATCTTGATTTACCCAGTTAACTCAAGATAAGTGCCAGTCCCAGCAATTTTCCTTCTATATCTTACTAAAAACAGGACTTGATAACTCGAGATCAGAAAAGTTGAAAATACTGCTAATGACGATTTTAAAACATGGTCCTGTAGCTTAAGTTAAATCTGAAAGTGAGTAGTTATCTCAAAATTAATTTTTTTTATCTTCATTTAATACCATATGATGATATGACTAGTGCTGAAAAGTTATGCCTTCTGTATCATATGAGTATCATAGAGTACATAAAATGTATCAAAATCTTCACAAACATTTTGGTTTATATATGATATACATGTAGGCTTTCAAGAATTCTGGTAATTACTGAGATGCTCACAAGAGTAATCAAGATTCTATTTTACTGACAGACCTTTTAACTCGATGACCTGTTTATCTTGATTTTTTACTTGGTCCTGATGACTTAGAGATAACGAGGTCCTACTGTACATATATAGTCATTTTTGTTTCATTATTGCATTTATTTTAAACATATTTATCTATGTTATTAAGGTATGCCAGTTCACAGACAAATTATCAATTTTATTTACCCATGATGAAAACAATTGACACACTTGGTATGACTTGTGTTTCTCTCGATTAATTTTGTTCAGATGAATATTGGAGCCAGGTAGAGTCTTTGGATTCATATATGTTGGAACAGGCTTTTTGCAAATACTGTATATTGTTCTTTTAAAAAAAAAAAAGATTATAACAAAATTTTTTACTGTTTGACAATAATATTTTTCAGCTTCCAGAGCCGATACCTTTGACGTTGTATGCCAATGGTATGGTCATGTTTAGCGGCCCATTCCGACCATTCACAGACATTCAAACACAGCAATATATACAGGATATCACAGATGGTTACTTTCCCTCTGAACTACAAACCAAATATCCCGATGGCATTCCTTTTACAGTTAGTACAGCTTTTACAAGTTTAATCATTAATGTGTTGTTTTCACCTTGAATGTTTAAAACTTATTTCTCATATACATTTGATAGTGAATTATTATAAATTTTGCATATATTTTAGTGTATTGATTCAGGGTATTGACAATATCATCTGAACCACTGCTTTTAGATGATGTAAACATATACATGTAGTCCTCTCAAAAAGTAATCCAGTTAAGCTACATGTAGCTGTTAAGCTGTGAGAAATCTTTCACTTTATTGAATAATGCTCTTTATTTACAATAATAATAAAGCTTTTGTCATAGTTTTTATGTTCATATTCTGATACAAATTCTATTTTTACGAGTTGATGGAACATCAACTTAGTAATATTATGGTAAGTTGTGCATTGGGAACAAGTCAAAGCACATTTTGCAGTATGAGGTTAGTAATACGAAAAATTACACCTGTATGTGCATTTCAGCAACATAAACTCAACTTCAAGATTGAAATTTCCAAATCACACTTTTATTCGTATATTTTTCCTTTTCAAATTGACAAAAATATAGTAAAATTTGCTGGTCTAGGTCTACAAGACTTAATGAAATATATGCTATTAAAGGTCAGTTCAGTGTCCTTTATGAACCTTAAGATATTATAAATTTGCTTTAGAATGTTACTTTTCTACCATTATACTCTTGTGATAGAATTGACATTAAAAGCGATTCACCATAGCTTTTTTCCATTTTTAGCTCACCTGGCCTAAAAGGCCATGTGAGCTTTTGCCATCACTTGGCGTCCATCGTCGCCGTCGTCCGTCCGTCGTTAAAGATCAACTCCTCAGAAACCGCTGGGCCATTTGCAACCAAACTTTGTCACAACAGTCCTTGGGTGGTCTACTTTAAAAATTGTGTCCGGCATGTCCGCACCTAATCCAAGATGGCCGCCAGTGGGGATCATAGATTAACATTGGACCCTATGGGAAAATATATTCAAAGATATTTTTCTCTGAAAACTACTGAGCCAATTAGAACCAAACTTGGTCATAGTAGTTCTTAGATGGTACCTTCTGAAACTGGTGTTTTTTTTAAATCTGCACCTAATCCAAGATGGCCGCCAGCGGGGAGCATAGGTTAACATTGGACCCTATGGGAACAATATCAAAGATCTTTTTCTCTCGTTAAAGATCAACTCCTTAGAAACCGCTGGGCCATTTGCAACCAAACTTTGTCACAACAGTCCTTGGGTGGTCTACTTTAAAAATTTTGTCCGGCATGTCCGCACCTAATCCAAGATGGCCGCCAGTGGGGATCATAGATTAACATTGGACCCTATGGGAAAATATATTCAAAGATATTTTTCTCTGAAACTACTGAGCCAATTAGAACCAAACTTGGTCATAGAAGTTCTTAGATGGTACCTTCTGAAACTGGTGTTTTTTTAAATCTGCACCTAATCCAAGATGGCCGCCAGCGGGGAACATAGGTTAACATTGGGCCCTATGGGAACAATATCAAAGATCTTTTTTCTCTAAAACCCTTTAGCCAATGGGAACCAAACCTGGCCACAATAGTTTTTTGGATGGCCCCCTACAATTTTATGGTTTTTGAGGGCCACATCAAATCCAAGAGGGCCACCAGCGAGAACATATTTTAACATTGGACCTTATGGGAAAATACGTTCAAAGATATTTTTCTCTGAAACTACTGAGCCAATTGGAACCAAACTTGGTCACAGTAGTCCTTAGATGATATCTTCTGAAACCGGTGTTTATTTAAGTCTGCACCTAATCCAAGATGGCCGCCAGCGGGAAAACATAGGTTAATATTGGACCCTATGGGAACAATATCAAAGATCTTTTTCTCTAAAACCCTTTAGCCAATGGGAAAAACTTGGCCACAATAGTCTTTGGATGGCCCCCTTCAACATTGGGGTTTTTGAGTGCTACACCGAATCCAAGATGGCCGCCAGTGTAAAACATATTTTAACATTGGACCTTATGGGAAAATACGTTCAAAGATATTTTTCTCTGAAACTAGTGAGCCAATTGGAACCAAACTTGGTTATAGTAGTCCTTAGATGGTACCTTCTGAAACTGTTGTTTTTTTAAGTCTGCACCTGATCCAAGATGGCCGCCAACGGGGAACATAAGGTTAACATTGGACCCTATGGGAACAATTTCAAAGGTTTTCTTTAAAACCCCAAAGCCAATTGGAACCAAACTTGGCCGACAACAGTCTTTGGGTGGCCCCCTACAACATTGGTGTTTTTGAGGGCCACACAAAATCCAAGATGGCCGTCAGTGGAGAAGATAAAAATTAACATTGGACCCTATGGGAATTGGTTCAAATTTAATTTACATATAAACAAAAATGATTAAGTTAATTTAACAGTTGCTGTACAAAAGTATGAATGCCCTCAGTATGATAGTGGTATGACAGTATTATAATATCCTGTATGGGGTTTTAAGAGATAGTCGATGATACTTGGTATGTATTGTCTCAAAATTTTGAAATATGGTTTAGTTTTGAAAGGAAATATTGAAATTATTTAAACATTAGACAATCTGTTGATTTTCATTCTGCAACAACTCTACCTAGGTGAGCTATACAGGCTCCTGGGAGCCTCTAGTATTTTCATTATGGCTCTCCAAATCTTAGAAAAAGTCATCTTAATTAGTTTTAGCATGTTATATTTTCATATTTCATACAGGTAACTGATCTGAGAGATGTTTACTTCAAAGACAATAGGAACGAAATATTCACTGGTGCTGGACAGATACTGGGTGGTGACACCAAACCTTCAAGATTGGTACCAGATGTAAAATCTGGAAAACAAGATAAGAAATACAAACCGCCTGAAACTACAAACTTGAAAGTTGCCACAGAACTTCCAGGTAAATGAGTTGTATTTTAACTTACATTTCGTCTGATCTACATGTATTTTAGTACAAACACGTAAATATATATTCACTATTTTTTGTGAGTTAAAAATAATCATTAAATCTGCAGTTGGTCACACATGTTCTAAGTGCTATAGTAAAACTGCACGAAAATGTCTTCAGCTGTCATAATGTTTCTCTAGGAATTTGAATTTTAGCAGCAAATTTCACAACTAATTTTCATGTAGAAGAGGGACTCATTGAAATTATATAAGAGTTATCTCTCTTTGTAAAGTTGATCGACCTATTGTTTACTGTTTATCGAAAGTGCCTCTTGGGTGGCGACTAGATTTGCTCTAAAAGAAGTTTCTTTCTTATGACAGAACCACATTATACGTAAAAATGAATGTTTGTGATAAACTAACCAAGTTGTCTGTGTAAATATATTTAACTGAATTATATCAATTTTTTTTTGCATGCAAGAGTCCTTATTTCCACCTGTATGATATATTTTAAACATCTACCCCAGTTGTGCCCCTTGTCAAATGATACATATATCATTACAATTTGATATATTAACATTGTTTGACATTTCCCAACTTCTGCCATTATGTGAATATATATAGATTTTGTTTGAATATTCTGTGGATTTGTATCAATCTGGTCAGTATTTTTTAGAAACTTGTCGATTTTTTTCAATTCTTATACTGAGCACCTGGCATACTAACAGTCACTGTCTTTGTGATCAAGCCCTGAGCATGACCTTGATTCTAGACCTCTTGCTTGCAAGATGATTTTTTGAATTTCTGGGCCACCATGATTTGTTTAATTTTACCAAGTGACTAATATATAAGATATTTGTAACTTAATATTTTGTATGTATCAAAGACAGCACTTCACTTTATTTCAGGTCCAAAAATGACTGTTGGTCAATTTTTACAGAAGCTTCCTAAATCTGTTGTGAAGGATGGGAAAATAATAGATATCAGAAATTCAGTAGGAGAAACAATAAAGGTATTGTATCACATTAGTTGCATGCACAAGTGTTTGACAAATTTAAAGGGACAAAACTAGTGCCCCTTTAATATTTCATTAGAACTTTGTATAACAGCTTAAATCAGGGTGAAATGTTCATGTTTAATGAGTACAATATTTTACTATAAATTATTTTTACCAAAATGAAATTAAATTTTGGAATAAGCTGCATTTAAGCTAGGATGTTTCTAACTTTTGGATGCACTATATATATAAATAGAGTCTGATACGACAGAAGTATTTTTGCTAGTTACAGTCATTTCAGAGATAAATATGAGTGGAAATATCAGTATTAATCAAGTAAATGTTGTCAAAGTTGCAAACAGTTTCACAGGAGAATACATGTAATGTACGGTATTTCAGAAAGATTAGCATCCTACATCATCTAGCCCCATGAAACCTGAGAGATACTTAAGTCTGGAAATTAACTCAACTCTTGTTCAGTAAGATTTATCAGAGTAAAATTCTCGGACTTGAGCAATCTGAAGTTTAATGGTGCTGAGGATTACCCTTGGAAAGTGATATTATAAAGGTGAAAATGATATTTATTTGAGTTAACCTAGAAAAAAAAGACTGGGAATGGTACATAAGACTTGAAGAAATTTAGTATCATGAAATATTTAAAAAGAGTCAAGCAGTCTATGTTTTATCTGTTAAGTCCAACAAACAATGAAGTATTCTAGAGTGTGAGTGTTTTGAACTTTCATAGCCCACTTGGCTTCTATACCAGTACTTTTTTTTTTATTTTCACCCATTTTTTTTATTGTATATGTTATAGTAATTGTCATTCATGACTTTTTGAAATGATAATTATAATTTTCTTTTTTAAATTATAGGGGAACAAAGACAGTACTGATATTACAGTTGTTGAAACTGAAACTGTTAAAGACATGAAGAAAAGGTATGTCACAGTTTTATTTCACCCATTTCAGTTTTAATTGTAATTTGCACTGTATTTATGATTAAATTGAAATATGTCATGAAAAATATCTTTGACACCGAAGATGATATATACCATACGCTGTTATCTTTATTGTTTGATGTTCTGTTACTTCAAAAAGAAGTTGTTGACATTGCATAATAAATCGATTAACTATCGTATTAACTTATTTCAGTCTTTTTAACATCATACAAATTTTGAAATATTAATATCCTTGGCCTTCATTAAAAGTATGTGATATGTGCCAACTGGAGCTTTTATAGGTGGGTTGGCAAGCCTCCATGGCCAAGTGGTCAGGGCATTACTCTTTGAACCATGAAACCTTTCATTTCTGGTCAGCACAGGTTTGACCCCAAGTGCAACCTAAGCTGATTTTTGTGAGAAACTAGAAAGTTTGCCAGTTTACTTGTGGAAGACTGGTGGTCTCATCCCAGATACATTGTAACTAGGTACCTCTCCTTCACCATTGAATACTGCCCGCCACCATATAACTTAAAAAATTGTTAAGTGTGGCATTGTTATTGTTGTTTAACGTCCCACTCAAGAATCTTTCACTCATATGGAGACGTCACCAAATGCCGGGGAAGGGCTTCAAATTTTGGCCTAAGCTTGGCACTTACGGCCATTGAGCAGTGAGGGTTTTTAACGTGCCAACACCTGCATAAAACACTGTTGAAAAAAAAATTGTAATTAAAATAAAAGAACTGGGTTCGAAAGTTGGAATTTTATATTTAATTTTTCTAAATGTAAATTTGACAAAATGCCAGATTTTTCAAAGGAAAAATAAATAGGCAGGTAAAATGCATTAAGAAATTGGACTTGCCTCTTATATGGGTTGGTCGAGTATATCTGTAAAATCAATTTTTATTTTTTGTCAGATTATGTCAGATTATAAGATTTTGGTTATTATCAAACTTATATTTTACAGACTGGATGGAGATTTAGCCAACCGACCAATGACCCCAAGAGACATAACTACACTTCGTATAAAAGATGAAACTGGTAATCATACATACATACTGAAGATGAAATTCCATGAATCTATCGGTGATCTGAGGAAATACATAAATTTACACAGGTATGATAACAGTATGCTCTCTTGTCATGTTGTAATATGTATACTGAGTGATTTACTGTCAGCTGATGTTACACTTTATTGTTGTATACTGAAATGATCTGGTTCTGTGAAAATATTACAGTTTGAAGATTATTCTACATATGGTACTTTTGTTTCATTTCTTTTTCTCTGTGCATATCTTTTAGTTTTAGGTTTGGAATTTTCTTTTTGATGACAACAACAGTTATAAATTGAAGCACCACAGAGTTTGAGCTGTGCTATATAAAAAACCTTTTCATGTTGTAAATCTCACATAAAAAAAACTGTAAATTATCACATCCTTGCCACTTGCTTGTCAAAAGAAATATTGTATGTATATATAGAACAGAATAAAAAAGAACACTTTTTATTCCAATCAATAGGCCCACAGGGGACAACATTATATATATATATATATATATATATATATAAAATCAAACCTCGTTATGTCGAAGGCTTCGGGACTAAGAACAAATTTCGAGATAAACGTGTCCTCAAGTTAAAAGGTCTGTCACTAAATACAATCCTGATTCCTCTCACCAGCATCTGGGTAATTGCCAGAATACTTGAAGGCCTATATGTATATCTTTTGTGTCTTAACAGAATTTTTGGTGAAGTTTTTTATTCATTGTATGTACTCAAAAATGAAACAGAAAGCATATTTGTTCAGCTGTAATCATATAATCACTATGATTTAATGATGATGTATAAAATATTAACTTCGAGATAACTTTCACATTGAACTTAAACATCAGGACCATGTGTTAACATTAACATTAGCGGTTTTTCTACTTTTCCGATCTCGAGTTATCAGATCTTTTTTTTAGTAAGATATAGAAACAAAATTGCTGGGACTGGAGCTTTAATTTGAGATAACTGGCTAAATTGAGATTACCGATCTCGATATAATGAGTTTTGAATATATATATATATATATATATATATATATAATATATAGATGACACAAAAATTGTGCTGCACACATATTTTATCATGGATGTTTTTTTGTGATATATAATATGGATCATCACCAATATATAGATAGAAGGCTGTAATTCAGAGGAACAATGATATTCAATATTATTGAACAACTTTAATTTTGTGATTTTTTTATGATTGAATGATATTATGCTAAATTGCATGATCATGATTTAATTCACAATTTGCAATTACAATTAAATTACTTTTTTATTTTAATAGTTTATACATATATAAGTTACACGCATGACATATTGTAATTTTACATATACAGATGACTCTTGATGGCTCGAATGTTGAAACTGAAGTTCTCAATCTCTCCAAGTTTTGTACTGGTCCCAATTTTTTCCCTTCATAAAATGAGTAAATTATCTCTCAATCTCTCCAATGTCAAAACTTTAAAGTTCTTGAAACCTTGAAGTATATTCCTTTAAATGTATACTTGAAACTGTAAAGTATGAGTAATTATTGGTGAGTATACAAAAAGTCAATGTCATTAACATGGCATGTCTGAAATCTTGAACACCGGGGAGATTAAACAAAAGGCAGGAAGTGTTTTGATAACAGAGTGACAAGTAGATATTGACTTAACTTAGGTGTGATTGACAAGATTGTTGATTAATTCAGATCAATCAAAACAGAATAATTGAATAGACATTATAGGCTGCATATTGAGTAGAGGTGTTCACAGCCAAAATTATAGATCTAGGCCTACTATGTGATTTTTATCTTTAATGTTGACGACCCCTTAGATCTATATCTTATTTAAATAAATAATAAGGATAACAGATTTACACTTTTTCAATATGTTTAGAAACTACATAAATGCATATTATGAAAATAAACATTCTTTCTTTTGTATAGTGTTAAGAACCAACATCGGTCGAACTGCCGATTTTCGGAACACTGGAAACCTCAAACTCTTGAAACCTCAAGTTTTTCAGTGATCATTTGGGTTTTGAAATATCATGAGTGAGTTTCCTGTGTTAGTAACACACTTGAAATATTTTAATTTGTTATTTGATTTTCAGGTCAAGTGATTAACCACTATATATAAGTTACATTCTTGAGATATCCATGATATCATAATTTGTTGTTTTATTTTCAGGTCAGGTGATTCAGCACCATATATTAGTTACACACTTGAGATAATGTAATTTGTTAATTTATTTTCAGGCCAGGTGAATCACCACCATATCAAATAATGACAACTTACCCAAACAAAATATACGACAAAGATAGTGCTACTCTGGCCGAGAGTGGACTCACACCAAATGCTGTACTTTATTTACGTCTTTTAAAGTCTTAAGACATGTAATCTACAAAGATGTTGTTTATATATATAACTTGCAAGTTAAGACATGTGAAAATATAAAAATATTCAAGTTTTTAAATTTTCATTTTCTGTATGACCATTTTTGAGAAACAAATAATAATTTTGTCGATATTTTACAATAATAATATAATTCAAATTTAAAACGGTAGGAAAAGTTCAAAATTTTCTTCTTTTTTTTTAACATAAATGGTATTATTGCCAGTTGCTAACAGGATTTTTGTATTTTATGTATACAGTGGTATGCAGAAGCAGGGAAAAACCTTAAAGTCTCATGTTTAATTCCTGTTTGTCAACAGATCAATGAAAATCATTGAAATAATTTGTAAGCCATTCATATTATGTACTTGCCAAGACATTCATAGACCTGACAACCCTACATAATAATGAACCTTACCACTCTGCATTGAAGGTTATCACATATATATATGTATAGGGTTTGCAGGACTTATTAACTTTCACTTTTGTTCATGTTGTTGGTTATTCTGAATTCAATCTCAT
Organism: Atrina japonica; assembly: GCA_030159075.1. NCBI lineage: Eukaryota > Metazoa > Mollusca > Bivalvia > Pterioida > Pinnidae > Atrina > Atrina japonica. The sequence continues at coordinate 88,453 of BROG01000814.1, forward strand.
TTTTTTTCAACACTTGAAACTTGTTTTTTTTTTATATTTATCACATATGTTTACTCATGTACAACAAGATTATTAATCATTAAGAACAATCATGACAAGGTCTGTATGATGTGCAATTGGTACATGTATATATCTATGGTGTATGACTAGGCATAATTATATTTCTTCAAGTTTGTCATAATAGATTTTGAAATATTCGAAGGAGAATGTCTTATATGTGTCAGGAATATAACAGTAAGACATCTACTTGTTTCAAATATAAGATGTCCTCCATCTCCTTGTAGATTGATCTGGCAAAGGAGATGAAATATATCTATATCCATACATGTATATTCACGGAAATTAGGTTATATAAATGTTATGGGGTTTTTAATGAAAAGGCTTTACAATAATTTTGGGGTAAATTGACCTATGTCATTTTTGTTGATGATTTTTTATTCTGTGATGACCATAATATCATTTTTTTTACATGAAGATAAGGACATTAACAGAGTTTTTATGTGATAAATTTACTAGATTATACTATACATTGTATTCATGTGATGATTAGAGCCAACCAAACGTAAAGATTTGAAGAAAGAAAAAAATAGTCAGAAGTTAGGGTAAATCTGTACAAATGGAAACTCAGATATATGAAATCTGCTTTCTTATTGGCTTCTTATTTTCAAATATTTTTGAAACTGAACAATATTTTTAGAACAAAACTGATGTAGATCTGTAATCCATTTTGTTGATTTTTTCCTGTGATAACATAATTTTAATTCTTAAATTAAGATACAGACTTTCACACAACACACAGAATTCCACTTTATATCATTTGATGTCTTTTTTTACTGGTGAATATTTTGTTGATAAAATACATGAAGAATGAATGTGTTTTTATGCAAAAGTTTGTATTGAAGATCTAGTCATTTTGTAGTTATTTATTTGTGTAAAACACTGAATCAGCATATTTACTGTCATACTTATTGTAAGTACACATGTAGGTTAGAGCAAATAGTTCACAACTTTTTTGCACTGCCTAAATTTATTGTTGTTTAGTTGGATATCTTGGCACATTTAATTGTACAAGTATGTATGGTAGATATGCAGGTTTGCAAGTATAATATGAGGGAGTGTTTGAGTGTGATGATGGATAAAAATGATAGTAAAGAATGTATTCTGGATTAAAGCATTTTCCCAGGTTGCAGTAGATAGATATCTGACTTGATGTAATTATTGTGTTGACTTTTGTGTTACAGAAATTTCGGTTTTAGCTGCTAGAGCCATTTCCTTTAAAATGTAGTATTTTTGTCAGGAACTCAATTTCTTCAGTTTACAAATTTTGACCAATATAAATTCATAAGTTTTCTACATAAATTCAGATGCAATATTCTGTGAATATATACATGTATAAGAATGGGTTACCAAAGTTCTTATATGTATAGGAGAAAAACATATTTAACTAGTCACTAGTTTAGATCAGAAACCATGTCACTTTATAATGCTGTTTTACATATATGTAAATCTGAGATTGACAACAGTACAAGTCGAGATTACAAAGTATATACATGAATATATTAATATTTACCACTGAACATGTTTTTTCATTAGAAACCGATGTCTGTTTCTGGTATTTTGTTATACAAGCTTTATCAAGGTTCAGCCTTTTAGATATTATTTTCTAGATGGGATAAATAGAGGTATTCAATTTTATATTGAGAACAATTTTTTCTCCGAGAGAAAATCTCTCAAAGACGAATGAAAACAAACTAATATAATTTTTGTCTTCAAGATATCAAAGCTTATGAAATACAAAGGTAATGAATAAATATTTGGAAGTCGATGCGGGGTGTAGCATCATAGCATTTTTTATAAGCCTTCAGAAAAACATGGTCTTCAAAATTCCCCCTGGGAGAATAGGTTTTTGATGGTCCAAAGTCTTTATTGTAAAATGTTTAGTCAACAAAAGTCGGAAAAATGAGTAAAACAAAAACTGAAGATGATGGAGTTATTCCCCTTTATTTTTTCTTTATATTCTTCACACAAAGCATGTTCAATCCAGAGTTGATAGAGCATTATTTTCATTTTAATCTGTTTTATGTCAGTGATGTGTTGTCTTGATAGTCCTTTGAATGATATAAAAAAAAAAAATTTCTATAATGTATTTTGGACTGTCCCCTTGATGTCAGTAGTCTTTGAAAAAAATCTAATACCCATTCCCAACTCATATTGAGTTATGTACATTGTACCTTTTTGTTGAAGTTTTACTTATTTTCTTATATAACTTAGAAAATGTCTCAACTGAGAATTAAGGAAACTCAAAGTTTTGTAACAAAACGTTTTTAACATATTCATACGTTTAAATACATGTACATTTTTACCGGTATCATGTTTATTCATGTACCAAGTATCACAGAGGTCATGTATGTGATGTCTGTTTCACAGATATCATGATATGTGACACAGTGATACTCTAGTTCATGAAATTTATATTCATGGATGAGTTTTTAATGTTATGATGTAAATGTACAACTCTGGACTTTATTTTTATAACTGCTGAGAGTATCGATTTGTTTTTACAACATAAACTGCTGACAATTTTCATATGAAATGGATTTGTTATATTGTTTAACATTAATGTTTTATAATATGTGTGATATTTTAATACTGTATTAATGACACTGCGAAAATAACCTGCAACACAAAAAGTTTACACATTTTTGTTTAAGAATGCATACTGTTTGTTATGTTTATTTAACTGAGAAAATTTCCGTCCATTACAAATAATTGTGAAACAAAGTAAATGTGTGTTCAGGTAACACAACAATAAATACATTATAGATCAAAATCATGAATTGTTTTTGTGTTTTATTTTTGTGTGTGTCTGTGTGTGTGCCTCCTGTGCCTTATTTCAGAGACAAGAACTGGTACAGAAAAACTGTCACACTATTAGTCTCCAGAGACGAGGACTGGTACAAAACAATTGTCACTTGTTATACTACTAGTCTCCAGAGATGAGGACTGGTACAAAACAACTCACCCCAAGTACCAAAGTCTCCAGAGACATGGACTGGTGTAAAACAACTGTCACCCCTAGTACCAAAGTCTCCAGAGATGAGGACTGGTACAAAACAACTGTCACCCCTAGTACCAAGGTCTCCAGAGACATGGACTGGTACAAAACAACTGTCGCCCCTAGTACCAAAGTCTCCAGAAACATGGACTGGTGTAAAACAACTGTCACAACCTGTTTTATAGTCTCCAGAGACAAGGACTGGTACATAACTGTCACATCCTGTTGTATGGTCTGCAGAAACAAGGACTGATACAAAACAATTGTCACTGCCTGTACTTCAGTCTCCAGAGATGACTGGTACAAAACATCTGTCATTCCCATTATCACAGTCTATATTCTCTGGAGACCAGGACTGGTACAAAACAACTGTCACTTACTGTACTTCAGTCTCCAGGTACAAGGGCTGGTACAAAACAACTGTCACTCCTTGTATTTCAGTCTCCAAAGACCAGGACTGGTACAAAACAACTCTCATTCCCAGTATTACTGTCTATATTCTCCAGAGACAAGGACCGGACAAAGTGACTGTCACTCTGTACTATAGTCTCCAGGACTGGTACAAACTATTTCTCTCCCTGTAGATAAACTATAGTCTTCAGAGACAAGGCCTGGTACAAAACAACTGCAAATTCCTGTATTACAATCTATTATCTCCATAGACAAGGCCTGGTTCAAAACAACTTTCACCCCTAGTCTGCAAAGACAATGACAGGTATAAAACAACTGACACTCCTTGTATTACAGTATATATTCTCCAGAGACAATGCCTGGTATAAAACAACTGACACTCCTTGTATTACAGTATATATCTTCCAGAGACTATGCCTGGTATAAAACAACTGACACTCCTTGTATTACAGTACACAACTTCCAGAGACTATGCCTGGTATAAAACAACTGACATTCCTTGTATTACAATATACATCTTCCAGAGACTATGCCTGGTATAAAACAACTGACACTCCTTGTATTACAGTACACAACTTCCAGAGACTATGCCTGGTATAAAACAACTGACAGTCCTTGTATTACAATATACATCTTCCAGAGACTATGCCTGGTATAAAACAACTGACAACTGATTACAGTATGTATTCTCCTTGTATTACAGTACACAACTTCCAGAGTATTACTATGCATGCAATGGTATAAAACAACTGACAGTATATATTTTCCATAGACCAATGTATTACTGACACTCCTTGTATTATATTCTCCAGAGACATGACATGAAATTCCTTGTAATACAGTATATATTCTGGTATAAAAACAACACACTGACACTCCTTGTACATGTTGTACTATAGTCTCCAGAGACAAGGACTGGTACATTACAAGACATGTCAACTCACTTTGTATTATATAGGCCAATGCCTGACTCTAGAGAAAATGCCTGATATAAAAACACTTTGTATTACACTTCTGAATTTTAGTAGTATTATTCTCCATAGACATTGTACAACAGCTATAGAAAGTGATTTAAGGTATCTTGAAGATTGAACTCCATGTCATATCAGACATAATATCATGAAGTTTACCCAGAGACATTTTGATATAAAACAACTGTCAAGATATGAATTAAGAATCAACTGACACTAGTTGTATATTCAAAAAGGATCTATGAAAATATATCTAAGAAAAACTTTTCACTTCTGATGTAGGTACACAGCTATAAAAAGGTTCATTCCAATCAAGCCAGTAATATCAATAGGATTTTTAAGAATCAAATAAATATTCAAAATATCTATGAAAATATATCTAAATGACAAAATGGGTTAAAATTCATTCCAATCAAGCCAGAATAGGATTTTCCATATCCAGCTAACTATCTCTTTGAAGATTCCTAGCATGTAGCCTACATTTAGATTCAACTGCAAATTAATGCAGGATTATTTTTATTAAGTCTGTGTTGTTAGATAGTAGTATTTTAAAACTAATGAATGTCGTAATTTTTTTAACTCATTCCTTAAGTTTGATAAATCATAATTAATCTGTAGCATGTATTACACAAATATGTCTCCTAGTAATTTGCCATAGAAATGGATCATAAACATTACTTAACAATCCCTGTTTGTTAGTGTAAATTGATGTCCCACCCAAAATTTGTCACTTAGATCATGGCGGCAGTCGCTATAGGATAATAGATGCCTACAATGTTAAGCTGTACCATAATAAACTCATGCTAATTTTAATATATTTTAATGTTTTTTAATGTGTCTTGTCTACTGCAACACAGGACGACTTTGTCAAAACAACAGCAACGACCTGTGTAGGGAAGGTCAAGGTCTGACCAGGGTTTTAACAAATAATAAAACAGCTTTCAAAGGAAAACATTATTTTCATTAGACCACATACTCTGAGAAGTTGCTAAATAGCAATATAGAAGTAACAAGAATATTTATCTCCCTGAGATTAAAGATTGGTGGGGCATATATCAATGCTGTATAGCTGTTTGCAAAATTTGGATTTCCATCTAGATTCTACTGATTTAAGTTTCTCTCCTCCATTTTCAACCTGAATTATTTTGTTGTTTGATAGCATTAAGATCTATAGCTATAAAATAAGATGAATTTGATACTGACCAACAATCAGCAATACATGTATTTGTCAGTTATGACACTTAGTGACTTACAAAAACATTTTATGAAGGACATATCTCAGGACATATAATAAAAAACACCTTATCTATTTACCAGTACATGAAAGTGACAACAGATCAAGTACCACAGATATCTGGCAAAGTAATAGTCACTTTTTTGCCATAAAAGTGTGTGTGTGTGTACACAGTAAATTCTTTTTACCACAAGTGCTGATATATTAACATTATTATGATTTTTATTGTTTCATTTTTAAACTGAAGTTTATATTCTTAAGATATGCAAGATATCCCAAACCAAAATTGACTCCAATTGTACATAAAATCCTGGTACATTACCTCACTGGTCTATTTTCAAAGCGATTCATCGATCTGATATTGGAAAAAAGTCAAAATTCTTATAAAATAGGTCAGTTTGACAGATTGAGGGGTTATATATATAACAGAGCAATTTTCAATATGCATGATTAATTAGCATTCTATAATTTAATTTGGTAGTCTGACCTAAGTCAAGTGTTTTTGTAGAATAAAATACCCTATAACGTAATAGTATGTGTCAGCATAAAGGAACTCAAATTCATTAATTAATCTGAAGCAACACTAGTTCTTGGCATTCATAATAAGTTGTCATTTGTTATGGACACCACTAACTCAGATAATTTGTACTAATTTTTAACAATGATTGTGTGTGGATGAGCATACATAAGCATGTAGTAAAATATCTAACAGAATAAGGTAACTCAAATACTGCAAAGTTAACACAGACAAAACAGGTGACATTATGTATGCCAATTAAATACTGAAATTTCAACAAGAAAGGCCTTGTAATTTTGAGAAAAAATGAATTAATACATGTGTGAATATTGACTGGAAGAAAAATAATTGTAACCAATAGGTATGATATATACATGTATATGCAAAATGTAATACTGTGGAAGTCACACTAACAAACCAGTACCATATACTAAAATTTCACAAAAAAATGTTACATGAAACACATCAAAACACATAAAAAAATTAATTTTCCAATTTATTCAAAAATCACAAAATTGAATCAAACATCCATGTAAATCACTCAGATGCAATTAGTTTTTCAAGCCATGCAGTAGTTCTGGAGAAGAATATTATCAAAGTTACCCCGAGACCTATTTTGCCCCACGCTAGATGCCCTTGAGTCGATCTGGTTAAAAAACACAAAATTTGGGTATTTGCTTTCTGTTAATTTTTTTTTTTCAAATCCCTTTTGAAGAACAAGCAGACAGTGTGATTTTGAACTTAACTCTTCCCCCCTTCATTTTTGCAGTTTTTTAAATTATAAAAAAAATCAAATTTCTGCAAGATTTGTTTAAGAAAGCATTTCTGCACCTAATTACTTATAATGAATGAAAGGTGAGAAAATCAATGAAATCATACAAAAATGAATGACAATGCTTAAAAGACGTCAAAAACATTTCAAAAATTTATTTTCCAATTTCTATAAATCAATAAACTTGAACCATACATCTATATAGATCACCGAGATGTAATTAGTTTTTCAATCAATGCTGCAATTCTGGAGAAGACTTTTAAAAAGGGATAACCCTGAGGCCTATTTTGCCCCACCCCAGATCAACCCCTGGGCTAATATGGCCAAATGAACAAACCTGGTAGAGAACCTCAAGCACTTGCTTCCTATAAAATTTCATAAAAATCCTTTCAGCTGTTTTTGAGAAAAATGTGAAAAAGTTAACAGACAGACAGAAGGACAGACAACATACAAAAGGTGATAGAAAAAAGTCCACTTGAACCTTTGGTTCAGGTGAGCTAAAAATGGAATACTTATAAAATGCACATCACACATATACATGTGTGAATAAATTGTAACTCTTATTACCAAAAGAAGAGATACTTGGACAAACAAGTATACCAAACATGTACCTGTTGACATAAGGTGGGAATTGAGGCATAAAAAGTATGATATCCCCACACATTTGTCAAAGAAATATAATTTTCTTTTTTTATATTCCATGAAAGAACAGCTTTGTATATTTTTTCTATCAATATTTAGTAACACATGTAATCATGTATATTCTACTTTAATCTCGGTGATATAACTTGTAGAGACACGTTATACTGGACAAATTGTCTGAGAGGCATCTATTATAATAGGAAATTATAAATTACTAATACCTGTGAATATTTCATTGTATACTTGTTAGGTTTTATATGATTAAACCTAGTTTTAATTAACAGGTACAAAGAGACCACCTGTCTCCTTCTTAAATGTTTTTTTTCAATCACAGATCCTGTCCCTTTAACAGCAATAATGTAATCAAAATGATCACAACAGTGTAACGTGTGTAACACGAGATAAAATCTGGAGATAAGCGTGTACAAGGCATTTCACTTATTACACCATTCTACAGACAAACAATTCTAATTTTTCTGGAACAATTAATATAGAACTATATTGTTAACTTGAAGTTATTGACGACAAAGAAGTGAATACATGCCAAACGAGCACTTGCAGATTGTTTTAAAATAATAACACAGCAAGTAATAAAGATGAACGTTTTATTGAGTAAAGCTTTCTCAGTGTAACAGGGAGAATATATAACAACAATTGCCGGTGCATATGTAATTACAATTCTTTGACAACATCAACTGAATCTCTAACATATAACTACATACATAATAGTATGTCTATAAATAGAAGTGACATCATGATAAACTTCACAAACTCCTATATAATGCTTTGTAGGTAATTATACAAAATCATGTATAACAAATCTCAGCCTATACACATGACTGTGGATGGCAGAATTCTATAAACTGGTGTTATGAAACAACAACAGAACAACAATAACTAATACAGATGTACAGTTATTCATAGAATAACAGAAAAAGGGCCTTTTACCTGTCACCTGACATATCTATTATAGCCCTGACCAAGGGTTCATGCTATTCATGGTATTCACACATTATAGACGCTACATACTGATTTTGAAAAGAATTGACCCAATAAATTTTGAGAAAATTAAAATATTCATAAGTTGAGGCACAATGAACAATTGAGTATTGCACAATGATGGATGGCAACAAATTATGTTAGTTCACCTGAGTGTTGCACAATAATGGATGGCAACAGATTATAAAAGATCACCTTGGTGTTGCACAATGATGGATTGCAACGTATTATAATAGATCACCTTGGTGTTGCACAATGATGGATTGCAACATATTATAATAGATTACCTTGGTGTTGCACAATAATGGATGGCAACAGTTTAAATTGTATGACCTGGGTGTTGCACAATGATGGATATCAACAGATTGCAATAAATCGCCCAAATAAAGGGCAATAACAGATACATGTAGCAACATATTATAATAGATCACTCTTGTGTTGCACAATAATGGATGGCAATAGATTATAATAGATCACCATGGTGTTGCATAATAATGGATGCCAACAGATTATCATAGGTTGCCTAGGTGTTGCAATGATGAATGGCAACAGATAATAGTGAGTCACCCGAGTAACCTAAAACTGACAGAGACTCACCATGACCTAGAAAATTCATAAGGGGTCATTTGAAACAGACAAAACAGAAATGAAATTTTAGAGAGCAACAAAAAATGTGTAACTGAGGTGGCATCTAACAAATCAAATGAAATAAGGACTTGTCAATTTTGAAGTGGATTCTAAAGAGCAATATATAAATAAGGATAAAGAAACACTGTCTTCAAGATTTATACCAGACCAATATACCTGCTGATAATGCAGATACATCATGATTTGTAGCTCTATAGAGTTTTAGATGTTTTAAAAAACTTTGCTTTTCAAGAGCTTACTATTATTGTATAAAACATACATGCATTGCACTTATCACCTAATATAATTGGTAAGAGAAATTTATAGCATATGTCTTTACTTTGTTTAAATATTTTACAAAACTCATCCAATCAGAACTCTCGCTAGGATATATAAATCATTTAAAGCATTGATACGGAAGTAAATACTTACATCATAACAGATTATATACCGATGTTAAGATTTATATAAAAAACAATAATTCAACAATATATATAAATGAATACTAAATAAATTAAAAACAAAATATTTTGAATAAGCAGGTCAATTTACTTTAATATATCCTGCTTATAACACTTATAGTGGTAAAATTCTTATTTACAATGTTTAGTCACTCAATTATCACAGTTACGCTTCTGAACAGGTGTGCATAGATACTCATACATGTTATATACATGTACCGGTTTCTCAAGAACAGAAAACTTCTAAACAATAATTAACTTTTGTGATGATGTGTGAAACAATAATTAACATTTAATTTGAAAGTCAACAATTTTAGCAAAGAGAGAAAATGTAACATATGCTACTGTCAAATTTTCAGAAGTAAGTCACCCAAACACTTTCTAATAACAGAAATAAATTTTTGTATTTGAGCTGTCTATTTTATCATCTATTTCATATCTATATTGAGAATACAGTATACAAACACTGGATTATATTTTATATCAAACAGAAAATTTACTGCATTTTCAAAAGTGAGTTTTCATCGAAAAATGAGATACATCCATGGTATATTAGAAGGAGGTTAATCTTTTTTTTTCTTTGTGGTTTGACCATTTAATTTTTGTTATTTCTTCAAAATACTTTTTGTTTTTCAAGAGAAATATGTTAATACACAGAGACAAATCTATTTGGCCAAAAAAATTAAAGCAGGCTCTAATATAAGATGAGCTTGAATGCAAAACAAGGCTTGATAAAAAGATGACTCGGCATTCAAAATTTGTCTATCAGTAGAAATGATTAGTTGTCATGGAAATCATGAACTTTTCTGGGTTTTTTTTTACCTTCATTGGGGACTTGTTTGGGTCTCACATGCATCTTATATGTAGACCACTGCTGTATGGAAGTTTGAAACTGGAATTCAACAGATATTACAAACTAATTATTGACAAAACTGTTGGTCCAGCAGAACTAAACTACAATTGAAGAAAATGTGTTTTATACAAATAGCCACATGGTATTGATTTATTATCTTGTATTTTCAATTACAAAATAATTGGCTAATTATACACATGTACAAAACAATACTTAAAATTCTAACCATCTGTTAAAATGATTAAAAATTCTACAATTTATCTGGTATTTAATTGATTTACCATCTTTATGGTTAAATAAGTAGCTGCTGGTAACACCAAACCGCTTTGAATTATTAACAGAGTCTCATCATGAACATTTGGTTTTCACAAAAACATTGAGCCCTCCATTGCATTGATGACCTGGTAATTTATAACCTTTGTTGTCAGTTACTTTCAACCATTTTTAGACTTCATAATCACTTAATATGAAAAAGTCTTAATATTTCAAAAAACCTACTCTTTAATTGTACAATTCAAATTCTCTTATGTAAAATCATTCAATATTCTATATTTTTAGTTGGTTGTACTCTGTTTTATCAATACAGTGGAACCTGTTCCAAGAGACCACCCCATCTGCCACTCAAATGAGGTCACTGAAGACAGGTTGTCTCTCATAAAAATTTGAATATTTAAAAATTTTGAATAGCGTTTTTATGCCACACTCAACAATTTTTCAGTTATATGGTGGCAGCCAGTTTTTAATGGTGGAAGAGAGAACCCAGTTACCCTGGGAAGAAATCACCAGTCTTCCGCAAGTAAACTGGCAAACTTTCTCACAAAAATCAGCTTAGGTTCCAGAAGTGAGAGATTTTATGGTTTAAACTGTGATGCTCTAACCACTTGACCACAGAAGCCCCTTAGGATTATCTAACTAAGTAGCTTTTATTATGTGGTCTCAAAATACAAGTAGTCTTCAGTGGTCTTTCAAGTCACAGGTTCCACTGTATACTGATCCAAATATTCTGGTCATGCCATCTTATTTAGGCTCTTGAAAACAAGGATGCAATATCTGATGCCTATGTTTATATGTGTATATTATTACATGCTTCGTATACAGACTTAATAATTCAACATAATTAACATAATTAAACCAATACAATATCAAACAAATTAAAAGTGATGAAAGCAAAAAGCACCATGCACTGAAAGAAAAACTTAAAGACTTAGAAAACACACAGATTAAATAGGATGAAACTGATCAAATATTCCACCATCATCTAAATATTTTCCACCCGTAAAAATCTAATACATGAATAAATATTTGGTATATGAATATTATTATCAATACAAACTGTAACAAAGTAGCAGGGAAGATGTATACAATGAATCATGGGATATGTAACAATGAATCATGGGAGATATAACAAAACAAGCACATAAGGGGATATATTGTTTCTTTGTTTTTACATGTTTAATGTGATGTCACAAAGTCAGTGAAATATACAACATATACAGAATACGCCAGCCAATCATAATGTAACAACAATACTAGCAAGTGTAAATTCTATAAACTGAATGTTACAAAGTAAAAAAGACAAAACTCCCCAATGTCTGTCGTGAAAATGAAATTCGTCAGACAAATTCAGCAAACAAAATCAATCTTCTTCTCCATGGAAAATTAAATGACAAATGTAATTCTTTCTATAATAAAAGACCCGTGTGATTTATTGGTAGAAGAGATTATATTTTTATCCTGAGATTGTACATGTATCGTATATATTATACCTGTGGCAGTTTTTACCATTTTAACAGATACTTTATATTTAGTGAAACCTGGGACGTAGATAACAAAAAACTGTTATTTACGTCCCTGGTGAAACAGATTATATGATTATGATACATCTGAACATGTACAAAAATAAAAATGTGTAAAAATCAGAATCAGGTTTACAATAGTCAGCACTTAGTAAGATTTACTTTACAACTTCATACAAAATGATACCTACTATTTTACATAATACTGTGAGGTGCAGGGCAGATTAAGGATGTGCCACAGTAGGCATGTGTCCCCTTATATTGGCAAAAATGTATAAAACTTAATTTTTTTTATAAAAACATCGTATATTAACAATAATTACCAAAATATTTGTGCCTGTCTGCACTTGGTGAAGATATTCTAGGGTTGTGCACCCCTCCAACTTGAAATCTTGAATTCCACCCTGAAGTGTGCTTTACAATATGCAGACAAGTATATATATGTTCTACATGACAATAATTCATACTTGAATCTGATCATATTTCCGACTCGCATATTTTTTGTATAAAATTCCATCATACTAACTCTATGAAAATTAAAACATCTAATTCATTGATTGATAATTACACTACTGTAGTCTGATATGTACATCATGTTACATGATACATCTATAACTCAGGTGATATTATATGTTTGATTATAAAAATGACAGTAAGATCACAGAAAATAAACAACAACTTTGTTTTGCCATGCAGCCATATATGAGGCTTAGCCTTTCTTATGTTTATACATACACCAGAATATTGCTGGTTTTATTTCATTCACCCCTTAAACACATTTGGACTGGCCTATATCATTGATTTATAGAAGAGTTCATTGTTTCTCAGGGGTTAAACAGTTAATTTTTTGTTTACATTTTTTTAATTTCAAATTTAACAATATCCAAAATTTTCTTTTCTTAAGTATTTTCAAGTCTAAAACAGCTTTATCTTAAAGATTAGTGAGTAATGAATGTTTTATGATGTTATGTTAAATTTCAATGTCACATTTCTTATCTATTGATATCATATACCAAAGTCTGCTTTCTGATGACAAGTAACAGGTAAGACCATTGTTTTCAATATTCAGATTACACATGGTTTTTTCTGTCTGTTATGTTTGTCATTAATCAGATTACGTGTATTTTTTTTCAGACTACAACCGTTTTGTTTTTCTGGGTTACATACAGCATAAACGTGTCCTTTGATTGCCATAGACTTTTACTTTGACCAGTGAACCTATCCTTGTGACAAATAATTCGGCTTGATATTTAAGTCGGATATTGCTGTTGATCAATATTAGATTTATTAAGTGTTATATCCTCTTAAACTTTATGACTAGGGAAACAATACCTGTCTTAAGAACATATATAGTACATTTACTTATACAGTTCTTGATCAGGAGTTTGGTTGTATCATAACATCATGCATTCACCATAATATGGACATATAATAAAACTAAACAGGGGTTCAGTATATAAGAGGCTTAAAGTCTTTGTATACTTACCTAAGTATATCAAAGTGTTATTGGGCTATATTGCATGTTCCTATTTAAATTGTCAATAAGGTTATTAGTCTTAAATACCTTTGGTCTCACACTTAAGAACTTACAATGTTGGTAACCATCTATATATTACAATATCATTATCAAGAAAGAGCAGGAAAAGACAAACATATCAAAGGCAATACATTTGAGAGTTAAACCTGGAAGTTACCAATCAATACTCCAGCTCAACTTTTATTTCATTATATTAACTATAATATACTCTTTTGTATTTGATTTTTTGAATTTTGAATGTTGTTTTACGCCACACTCAATGGTGGAAGAGAGAACCCAGTTACAACATATCCGGTAAGAGACAACAGGGCTTCCGCAAGTAAACTGGCAAACTTTCTCACAAAACTGACTGCTTAGGTTCAAGGGGAACTCAAACCTGCACTGACAGGAGATGATAGACTCCATGGTTCAAAGCGTGATGCCACTGAGGCCCCTACTCGTTTGTAAAACTTCTGGACATGACTGACTAGGAATTGCATTAATTCTTCACCATTCACATAAAAACATTTGGGTCACAGTAAAAAATGAATGTTTACATTGAGTATGGTACTCAAAAGGTTAAGTACATACTCAAACAATTTTTCAAACATTTCTGAAGTTTTCTTCAGTTAAACGATATTTTTCATCATTGTTTTCAACTTTATGCTATTAATACACAAACATCAGGGCTAAACAATCACATTTTTCTGACTGCCAGGCACAAGTATATTTTGTGGTTAGACAAGTAAAAGATACATCTCACTTGTCCAATAGAAGAGAAATTGTTGATGACAAATATTAAGTCTAAAAATTACTTGTTTAAATACAAAACAAATGTTATACTTGATTTTTGGACATGTATAATTTTTACATTTGGACATACTGATTTCAAAATGGAAATGTCCAGTTGCAGAATAAATTTTGAGTGTTTTTACTTTAAAATCATGAAAAGTTAGTTGAGCTTGAGTACTGAGAAAATTTGATGATTTTGGGCCCAGATCTCCTGTTATAACACAGAAGTATCTGTACCTATGATTGGTTGCACACAGTCACAAAGATAAGCTGCACTATACAGATAGATATTGTACATAAAAAGGTTAAGGTGGTTCTATCACAACAGTTCATAAAAATATATATTCATTATTTTTTCATAAATTATATATTTGCATATATAATGCATATATTATATACATGTTATACACTTCATATGTATATATATAAGGTATTGTGTGTGTATATATATATATATATATATATATATATATATATATATATATATATATATAAAAGGTATTGTGTATGTATATATAAATATGTATGTATATATATATATATATATACATATATATATATATATATATATAAGGTATTGTGTGTATATATATATATAAGGTATTGTGTGTATGTATATACATATATATATAAGGTATTATATAAGGTATTGTATGTATATATATATATATAAGGTATTGTGTGTATGTATATATATATATAAGGTATTGTGTGTATATATATATATATATATATATATATATATATATATATATATATATATATATAAAAGGTATTGTGTGTATGTATATATATATATATATATATATATATATATATATATATATATATATATATATATATATAGACATTGTGTGTATGTACATGTATATATATATATATATATATATATATATATATATATATATATATATATATATATATATATATATATATATATAAAAGGCATGTATATATATATATATACATATATACAGTGGAATCTCGCTATCTCGAAATTTATGGGACTGCCTCATTTACTTTGAGATATCCGAAATCGAGATAACAAAATTTTCAATTCATGTATTTTCTATTCTTATTGGACAATGAATAGACCTAATCAGGGTACTGCTTAATTCAAACTGAATCTAAGCATATATTAGTTACACTTTCATCTTGGCTTGTTTATGAAAGTCGATTGTCCCATTAAAAGCGGAATGAATTTTAAATTGATGTACACATATAGATAAATAAGGGACATGTAATAAAAACAAAACCACACAAATATTTCTATCCGTATCATAAGACCGCACTTGGTCATTGTAGCAGATTGATTCGTTCCACTACAAAGATCTAATGCAGTCTGATGATACAGATAGAAACATATGTGTGGTTTTGTTTTTATTACATGTCCCTTATTTATCTATACGGTTAAGACCATATATGGTGTTAAAGGGTTATAATGTATAAGCTCCCTCAAGTTCTTCATACAAACCATTGTGTATGAAAAGTTATCTACATTATTTTAAGCTGATGTTACTAAGTTCAGCTCCTTAAATAATTGCCAAAACAAAAATGTGAAAGTAAAAACTGAAAAGAGCACCTTTAATTTCAGAAATATATTACACAAAAATGTTACGGGGCAAAAAAGAAAGATTTTATGATATTTGCACTTATTTTCACAGATAGAAAAAGATTAAACATATTATATAACTGACTTTACATACTTAACATAACATACTTTACTGTTAAATCATATGTAATACCAGCATTTTCACATACCTACATGTAATATAAATAAAATATCATGTGACAACAAAAGCAGACATTACTTTTCTTCCTATTTACAACAGATTTCCATGTTTAATGTTGCCACATTTATTTACAATGTCTACACACTATAAGCTGGGTGCTATATCACATGCAGGGATATGAGATTATGAATTTCTTTAAATGACAAGTTGGTTGAACTTTGATCTAGATGTGTGTATTTTGTGTTTTGTGTACCCCTAGCCTCCACACATTGATAATATATAACCTAGATGTGTGTATTTTGTCTTTTGTGTACCCCTAGCCTCCACACATTGATAATATATAACCTAGATGTGTGTATTTTGTCTTTTGTGTACCCCTAGCCTCCACACATTGATAATATATAACCTAGATGGTATTTACACAACATTTATTTTTTCTCAACAATAATCCTGTTGCCATCATCTTATTGCATGTTTATTACTCATAAGCTGCGGAGATGAATTGTTTATACAATGTTAGAGAAAAATTTAATAAAACAGTATTTTATATTGCTGGGCATTACATATGGCATATGCTAGGCAAAATAAAAACACAAGAGATATCTAAATATTGTAAGGAATAAAATTTTTATAACAATTTCATTAAAAACTTCTTTGACTTTGATTGGTTCTTATGTCATTTTATTGTATTGTATATGTACTGGTTATCATCTCATTTTATTGTACATGTACTGGTTATCATCTCAATTTATTATACAGGTACTGGTTATCATCTCATTTTATTGTATAGGTACTGGTTATCATCTCATTTTATTGTATAGGTACTGGTTATCATGTCATTTTATTGTACAGGTACTGGTTATCATGTCATTTTATTGTACAGGTACTGGTTATCATCTCATTTTATTGTATAGGTACTGGTTATCATCTCATTTTATTGTATAGGTACTGGTTATCATGTCATTTTATTGTACAGGTACTGGTTATCATGTCATTTTATTGTACAGGTACTGGTTATCATGTCATTTTATTGTACAGGTACTGGTTATAATGTCATTTTATTGTACAGGTACTGGTTATCATGTCATTTTATTGTACAGGTACTGGTTATCATGTCATTTTATTGTATAGGTACTGGTTATCATGTCATTTTATTGTATAGGTACTGGTTATCATGTCATTTTATTGTATAGGTACTGGTTATCATGTCATTTTATTGTATAGGTACTGGTTATCATGTCATTTTATTGTATAGGTACTGGTTATCATGTCATTTTATTGTACAGGTACTGGTTATCATGTCATTTTATTGTACAGGTACTGGTTATCATGTCATTTTATTGTATAGGTACTGGTTATCATGTCATTTTATTGTACAGGTACTGGTTATAATGTCATTTTATTGTACAGGTACTGGTTATCATGTCATTTTATTGTATAGGTACTGGTTATCATCTCATTTTATTGTATAGGTACTGGTTATCATGTCATTTTATTGTACAGGTACTGGTTATCATCTCATTTTATTGTACAGGTACTGGTTATAATGTCATTTTATTGTACAGGTACTGGTTATCATGTCATTTTATTGTACAGGTACTGGTTATCATGTCATTTTATTGTACAGGTACTGGTTATCATGTCATTTTATTGTATAGGTACTGGTTATCATCTCATTTTATTGTATAGGTACTGGTTATCATGTCATTTTATTGTACATTTTATTATCAGAGAAATACACAAGCAATAATACTACAATACATAATGGTTGCAAAAAATAGAAAATAAATAAAACAAAAACTATCATCTGCCATGTTGTCACTAAATAATGGATGTACCATGTGATACATGTGAATATATGATATCAATAAATAAACATAAGAAAAGATAACAAAGGCAAACTGAAAGGAAAGCTAAATTCTCTTTTGAATAACTTTCTTACATTACTATTCTGACACACTTGGGGCACCTTATTTTTCAGTTTGTGCTATTGTGACACACTTGGGATATGTTATCTTGTTGTTATTCTGACACACTTGGGCTACCTTACATGTATCTTGTTGTTATTCTAACACACTTGGGCTACCTTATCTTTTTATTCTTGGATGACGTTGCTCTCTCCTGTTTGTTAGACTCTATAGAAATGTGTGTAGATACTGCATGGTCTTCTGATATTCCAAGAGTTACCCAGGTCATAACATTGAGTGATTTTTTCATGTCTGCATCTGAAAATAAGAGGAAAATTGTTGAAGCCAAAGTAGTAAACATTATTTTAACCACATAGGCCTACTTTAACAAAAATAATTCACAGTACATGTGTATTTCAATTCAATATTTCACTGATATAAATAGATGTATAGTGTATAGTGATTCTGGACTGTGGTTCTAAAATGATGCTTAGCTTCCGCAAGCTGAAAATGAATTTTAGAGTCCAAAACAATACTGAAATTACCTTACCAAAATGCAAAAGAGAGAAAATGTTCAATATTACTGAATATTCTGTTTATACCATTTATACCAAATTCAATAACTTAACACAAAATGTACAAATAATAGCAGCAATATTTCTAAACTCATCTAAATTCACAGATATCTAAGCATTCTAAAAGCCACATGTTGATCTCTTCAATATCTGGAAATTACTATACAAGTGTCAATTTGCTGTCATGCTAAATACTAGTGTATGTATAATTAAGTCCTCTACAATAATACACAGGTACATGTAAACTAAGGCCCTCTATGATTATAGCCTTCTTCTTGTAAAGAGATTTTGTACATAAATGTGTCTGATCAAACAGCCTTTGTAATCAATAGAGGTTCAATGACACACTGCAGTTGAAAATATTTCGAAGTTGTTAACAAACGAAGCAAATTTGAATGTTCAAATTTGCTGCTTTTATACCTATCAAAAGCTCATATATAAACTTACACTTGCCATTTTTTAAATTTGATTATAAAGGCAGGTATTCTGTCAATATTTGTAAAAGTAATTAGTATAGAGCTTTGGTGGGCAAACAACATGTCACCTGAGAAAATAAATAAATCAGTGTCCATAAAATAGACCAATGTATAAAAATGGTTATACAACCTTTTGTGAGGTAGAAACAGGGTAAGTGAAACCTCTCGTGAACAAGGTGGTACCCTACATGGGTTGTGGAACATTTTGTAATCAAGATGTAAAAATGATATCATATGACAGTGAGGAGGTAACATTGGGGAGGTAAATATGGGGAGTTAATACTGGGGAGTTACAATTGGGAAATTAATCTGGAAGGTGAAACTGGGGTGGTAACACTGGGGGTGACTCTGGGGAGTTAACACTGGCTGATTTGGGAGGTAACAAATGGAAGTTACACTGGGGAGTTAAAACTGGGTAGGTGACACTGGGGAGGTAACACTGGGTAGGTAACAGTGGGAAGATGTCACTAGGGAGTAAACACTGGGGAGGTACCATGGGGAGTTAACACTGGGTAGATGACACTAAGGGCGGTGACACTGGGAACTAACACTGGGGAGGAAACATTTGGGAGATAACACAGGAGATAACAATGGGAAGGTAATGCTGGTGAGGTAACACTAGTGAGACAACACTGAGGACTAACACTGGTGAGATAACACTGGGGAGATAACACTGGGGACTAACACTGGGGAGATAACACAGGTGAGGTAACACTGGTGAGATAACACGGGAGATAACATTGGGGAGATAACATTGGGGAGATAACACTGGGGACTAACACTGGGGAGATAACAATGGGGTTGTGACATTGGGGACTAACATTGGGGGTAACACTGGAGAGGTGACACTGGAGAGGTGACACTGGGGAGGTAAAACTAAGAAGATAACACTGGGGAGTTAACATTGGGGAGATAACACTGGGATGTGACATTGGGATTGGGGACTAACACAGGGGAGATAACACTTTGGACTAACACTGGGGAGAAACATTGGGGAGATAACACTGGGAAGGTAAGACTGGTGAGATTACACTTGGGACTAACACTGAGGAGATAACACTGAGGAGGTGACATTGGGAACTAACACTAGAGATAACAATGGGGAGATAACAATGGGGAGATAACACTCAGGGGAGGTAAAACTGGGGAGATAACACTGGGGAGATAACACTGGAATCTAACACTGGGGAGATAACACTGGGGAGATAACACTGGGGAGATAACACTGGGGAGATAACACTGGAATCTAACACTGGGGAGGTAACACTGGGAGATAACACTGGAATCTAACACTGGGGAGGTAACACTGGGGAGATAACACTGGGGAGGTAACATGGGGGATAACACTGAGGAGGTGACATTGGGAACTAACACTAGAGATAACAATGGGGAGATAACAATGGGGAGATAACACTGGGGAGGTAAAACTGGGGAGATAACACTGGGGAGATAACACTGGAATCTAACACTGGGGAGGTAACACTGGGAGATAACACTGGGAACTAACACTGGGGAGGTAACATGGGGGATAACACTGGGGAGGTGACACTTGGGAGATGACACTGGGGAGGCAAAACCTTTTGTAATTAAAGAAGTAACAAGATTAAAACATATTTTTTATTATATGCCTATGTTTCTTTCACTCTTCAGGATGTAAAAATGAATAAATAAAAGAAGAATCAAAGCAAGTTACAGTTGGTAATTTAGTATTATAACATTTCAAATAAGTACAATTTGTGTAAAGGACTATATAAATCTTCTGAAATTCACTAACATAAAATATTTACCCTGCTATTAGAATTTTTTTTTTTTCAAACTCTCATCTAATAATTACTTTTATGTCTAATAAAGATCACTCAACTATGCTGGTCAGACAAGAATCTGTGTGAAGGCATTTGACATGTGAACACTCTCCAACAATATGTAGGAATGTATCAGTATTAATGTATTAATTACATGAATACTTAAAAGTGTGTGTGTGTGTGTGTGTGTGTGTGTGAGAGAGAGAGAGAGAGAGAGAGAGAGAGAGAGAGAGAGAGAGAGAGAGAGAGAGAGAGAGAGAGAGAGAGAGAGAGAGAGATTGCATGTGTGTGTGCCAATATCTGTGAGAGCTTATTGGAAAGGGTATTATAAGTAACCAGTGATTTATAATAAATTGCTATAAAAATAATTGGTTTAAGTCAAAACTACCAAATATAAAATATGTACAATATACACAAATTACAAAAGGGCCTATGTTGTCTGAAGACTGAAATATACTTCAATCCTTTCTTTAAATGATTGATTAAATAATGCAGTATGTTAAATGTTTTTAGTCATAAAATTTGTAAATACAAGTTCATGATGTTGTTACCATAAATGACAAATGGACTAGTGTATTTATATGCTTCTCTAGAAATTATTTCAAAGATCATTTTGTCACACCCTTATATATAATAAATGTATACTTTTGCCTAAATAGATCTATTATTATCAATACTTGATCACATTTTAAATGTTCTAAATTTCAAATTTCTTAGTGTGTATACATAACTCTGAAATCTATAGCTAAACTTCATATGATGTCACATAATGCAGACTGATAACAAGAGGTGATTAAATGGAGGGAGCATTCCTCGGTTACACATAAGTGGACAGGAGTAGACATTTGATAAAAAGTTTGTGAAAAATGTCCTTAAGCATGTTATACTTATCTAAAATTAATTACAGGACTGTGTGAAGAGGAACTATGTATAACATCGAGATGGTTATTTACTTTCATTTCTTACAAATCTGAGGAGTGTGTTCATGTAAGGATAATGTTATGTGTCTGGCACATATACTTCCATACAAAATAACATATGCCGAGACAATTATGATTTACTTCAAGACAAAATAACATATGCTGAGACAATTATGATTTACTTCCAGACAAAATAACAAATGCTGAGACATATGATTTACTTTCAGACAAAATAACATATGCTGAGACATATACTTTACTTTTACACAAAATAACATATAACAAGATATGATTTACTTTCACACAAAATATCATATGCTGAGATATATGATTTACTGCTGAGACATGATGTACTTTCACACAATTGAAAATAATCTATACCGAGACACATACATGTGTACTTCCCTGATTTATACTGAGACACATGACATATCATACTTCCATACAAAACATATACTGAGACACATGTCCATATAAAATAATCTGTACTGAGATGACTTCCCTACAAAATAATCTGTACTAAGATGACTTCCCTTCAAGATAATCTATACTGAGATGACTTCCCTACAAAATAATCTATATTGCAATAACTTTCCTACAAAATAATCTATACTGAGATGACTTCCTTACAAAACAATCTATACTGAGATGACTTCTCTACAACTTAATCTATCCTGAGATGACTTCCCTACAAAATAATCTATACTGAGATAACTTCCCTACCAAAATAACCTACACTGCAATAACTTCACTACAAATAATCTATATGGGGATGACTTCCCTACAAAATAATCTGTACTGAGATGACTTCCCTTCAAAATAATCTGTACTGAGATGACTTCCCAACAAAATATTTATACTGAGATAACTTCTCTACAACTTAATCTATCCTGAGATGACTTCCCTATAAATAATCTGTACTGAGATAACTTCCCTACAAAATAATCTGTACTGTGATAACTTCCCTACCAAATTATTTATACTGAAATAACTTCCCTACAAAATAATCTATACAGAGATGACTTCCCTACAAAATAATCTGTACTGAGACGACTTCCCTACAAAATAATATGTACTGATATGACTTCCTTACAAAATAATATGTACTGAGATTACTTCCCTACAAAATAATATGTACTGATATGACTTCCTTACAAAATAATATGTACTGAGATGACTTCCCTATGAAATAATTTAAACTTTGATAACTTCCCTACAAAATAGTCTATACTGTGATAACTTCCCTACAAAATAGTCTATACTGTGATAACTTCCCTACAAAATAGTCTATACTGTGATAACTTCCCTACAAAATAGTCTATACTGTGATAACTTCCCTACAAAATAGTCTTTACTGTGATAACTTCCCTACAAAATAGTCTATACTGTGATAACTTCCCTACAAAATAGTCTATACTGTGATAACTTCCCTACAAAATAGTCTATACTGTGATAACTTCCATACAAAATAGTCTATACTGTGATAACTTCCCTCCCTACAAAATAGTCTTATACTGTGATAACTTCCCTACAAAATAGTCTATACTGTGATAACTTCCCTACAAAATAGTCTATACTGTGATAACTTCCCTACAAAATAGTCTATACTGTGATAACTTCCATACAAAATAGTCTATACTGTGATAACTTCCCTACAAAATAGTCTATACTGTGATAACTTCCCTACAAAATAGTCTATACTGTGATAACTTCCCTACAAAATAGTCTATACTGTGATAACTTCCCTACAAAATAGTCTATACTGTGATAACTTCCCTACAAAATAGTCTATACTGTGATAACTTCCCTACAAAATAGTCTATACTGTGATAACTTCCCTACAAAATAGTCTTTACTGTGATAACTTCCATACAAAATAGTCTATACTGTGATAACTTCCATACAAAATAGTCTATACTGTGATAACTTCCCTACAAAATAGTCTATACTGTGATAACTTCCCTACAAAATAGTCTATACTGTGATAACTTCCATACAAAATAGTCTATACTGTGATAACTTCCCTACAAAATAGTCTATACTGTGATAACTTCCATACAAAATAGTCTATACTGTGATAACTTCCCTACAAAATAGTCTATACTGTGATAACTTCCATACAAAATAGTCTATACTGTGATAACTTCCCTACAAAATAGTCTATACTGTGATAACTTCCATACAAAATAGTCTATACTGTGATAACTTCCCTACAAAATAGTCTATACTGTGATAACTTCCATACAAAATAGTCTATACTGTGATAACTTCCATACAAAATAGTCTATACTGTGATAACTTCCATACAAAATAGTCTATACTGTGATAACTTCCATACAAAATAGTCTATACTGTGATAACTTCCATACAAAATAGTCTATACTGTGATAACTTCCATACAAAATAGTCTATACTGTGATAACTTCCATACAAAATAGTCTATACTGTGATAACTTCCATACAAAATAGTCTATTACTGTGATAACTTCCCTACAAAATTAGTCTATACTGTGATAACTTCCATACAAAATAGTCTATACTGTGATAACTTCCCTACAAAATAGTCTATACTGTGATAACTTCCATACAAAATAGTCTATACTGTGATAACTTCCCTACAAAATAGTCTATACTGTGATAACTTCCATACAAAATAGTCTATACTGTGATAACTTCCCTACAAAATAGTCTATACTGTGATAACTTCCATACAAAATAGTCTATACTGTGATAACTTCCCTACAAAATAGTCTATACTGTGATAACTTCCCTACAAAATAGTCTATACTGTGATAACTTCCCTACAAAATAGTCTATACTGTGATAACTTCCATACAAAATAGTCTATACTGTGATAACTTCCATACAAAATAGTCTATACTGTGATAACTTCCATACAAAATAGTCTATACTGTGATAACTTCCATACAAAATAGTCTATACTGTGATAACTTCCCTACAAAATAGTCTATACTGTGATAACTTCCCTACAAAATAGTCTATACTGTGATAACTTCCATACAAAATAGTCTATACTGTGATAACTTCCCTACAAAATAGTCTATACTGTGATAACTTCCATACAAAATAGTCTATACTGTGATAACTTCCCTACAAAATAGTCTATACTGTGATAACTTCCATACAAAATAGTCTTTACTGTGATAACTTCCATACAAAATAATCTAAACTGAGACATATAATCTACTTCC
Organism: Atrina japonica; assembly: GCA_030159075.1. NCBI lineage: Eukaryota > Metazoa > Mollusca > Bivalvia > Pterioida > Pinnidae > Atrina > Atrina japonica. The sequence continues at coordinate 113,724 of BROG01000814.1, forward strand.
AAAAAAAAAAAATTAAACTATTAAGACATATACCATATTCAACCCATTAAGCACCCATGTCCCTATAAGCTCCCCTCCCCCTTTTTTTACATTCAGGAATCTTTTCTACCTGGTTGACAAGGAGATGTGGACCTGAAAAACCGTAAATAACAGTTTATCTGTAGCCCTCAGCAATAGAAGAATGTTGATAGAAACCCTCAGAAATAACTACAACAACTTTACCAATCGGTATCTTATATAAAATTAACTGTTTTATATCAAATTGACTATTAATTGGTTCCATTAAGTGCCCATCCCTTTTTCCTGATCATGGTATGTCTGTTTTATATGGAAAAATACATGTACAATGTATATACTTCCATACAAAATAATCTATAGGCCTACTAAGATATATACTTCTATACAAAACAAGCTATACTGAGAAATATATCCCCACACAAAACAAGCTATATACTGAGAGAGATATCTCCATACATTAATGTACTTAGTACATGTATACACAGAGACATATATAAGACATGTGTTATATATACATGTATGTATCTGGTATACATTCTTTATATGAAGTTATTTATCAACATGTAAGATATCAGCACAGATAAACCTTCACAATATAAAATTTAACTTGCAGAAAGTATTGAATAACAATTTAAAACATTAACAGATGAGTTGTGTTACAAGTTAATTTACATGACTGATTTTCATTTAAATCCATCCTTCCATGTAAAGGAGATGGCATATCTATAAAATATCTCTCATTTTTTAACAGTACATGTATTCCTCGACTTTGACTGATAATTAATTCAGATTCAGTGAATTACAAACACGGCAAGTCTTCCGATGGGTGTAAAATCAAACTTCTAATTAAGGGTTAATCTTTCTACTGGACATTTTAAACATGTCTGCATGTTAAATACAGCCTAAAATTATAAATATTAGAGACTGACAGTAGAATGATTACAAATGTCTGTATGTTAAAAACAGCCTAAAATCATAAATATTACAGACTGACAGTAGAATGACTGCAATTAAGTAGTCAAAGAGATACTGGTACATATTCAAAGTCTAAAAAGAAACTATATGTAGTATCCTTAACTATTCAGGGCTCAACATTAAGCCAAGTTTGTCTTGGACAAGTCCATTTTGCATTCAGACAAGTATATGTTACTTTTCACTTTTTAATTCAATACAGATCATTCTTGTTTAAACACAAAATAATGTCTTTGAATGTTACACTTGATTTTTGGACTAGTCATTTTTATATTCAGACAAGTAGTCTAGATTAAAATACTACTTGTCCTGGAAAAGACCAGTTTTAAACAATAGGAAAGGCCATACCACACATGGTGAAAGGTCCATAGCATTTACAACGTACATAAAAATCTATCTACGAAACTATGTATTGCATGGACATATTGAACTCTGTATTGTAACTGTATGATTACACATGCATGTGATAAAATTCAATTCTATTTAATTTTGTTTACTCCTTTCAAATACATTGTACATTCAATAAGAAAATTCAATCATAGATAAACTATTTTTAATCATAAATTTTCCCCTCTGAGTTTTATTATATTACTATATCCATAAGCTAGACGCAATAAAATAAAATGATATTGAATTTCATCTCAATCCAGAAAAACTGTGTTTTAAACTATCATTGTTTATTCTGTTCTACAAACAGACTTCCACACAGAACTTGTATGTTTTTGCTACATTGCCTGGTTGTTATAACAATATTGTACCCATTGACACAAACTTCTTTTATCCTATATCCTATACAAAAAGGAAAGAATGAAAGTGAAAATTTTTATATTGATCATGTATATGGATATAGTCTCTTTTTGGCATAGTTAGATTACATAATATTAGAACTGCTATACACCAAGAAGTGACTCTATTATACATTAAACAATGAATCATAAATGTAATCCCTGACTCGGAGAAAAGATATTCAACCAGGCTTTGTTGATGTTTGTCATTAACCTTATGTATTGTAATTCATTTCTGTTTATGAAATGACCCTACATTGAACTGACTTTATCATACAGTAAGAGAGCATATACCCAACTAAGTCACCCTTAACACTCAAACTTATTAACTTTTTAGGATTTTAAGATAAAATAACAGATGTTGCAACTGGACATTTGTGTAAATTGCTTTTTTGAGAAAATTTCAGCATTATCAAACACAAGTTTGAGAACATACTCAAATTTTGTGTGTCATACTCAGATTTATTTTTATTTTTCATTTTTATGAGAAAGTCATAAATATTAATCCAATGTAGATATAATAAAAAAATAATAATAATTGTGAAAAAAAATAATAATAATTATGTGTCTACTTGTCATCACATCCAGAAATTGTACAAATAATTATATTGTCAAAATTTTCAAGTGAAAGGTTGAAGTAACTGAGTAAATTTATAGACGTTAGGCCCAGATCATCTTGGAGACACCATCAGCAGGCAGAAAAAAGGACAATACCACTTAAATATTGAAAATCAATGACAGAGTTCTAGTTAAAAGTAATAAGTTTTGTCTAGTAAATTGTCATGTGTCTAAATTCAGTAAAATGTCTCAGTATGAAGCATGTATTAAGGTAAATTAAATAATACTACAATTAAATCCTTGTTGATATATCTTTCATGAAATGTTAGACTAGATGTGATGCAATCATATCTCTATGTGGGCAACGCCCACCTATTACATGTAGTATTAACCTCAGTAAGTCTAAAATCAGGTTTCAACAGCTCTAAAATCCATGACTAGCACTTAGTAAAATCAGGTCGCAATGTAAACAAATTTATACATAAGCAAATTTATAGAAAACGAGATGTGTTTAAGAAACACTTTGCTACGAAGAGCGAAGTCAGGCATGAATAATTTAAAGTCCCATAACTCTGGCAAATATTGCAAAATGCAAACCATAATTATAATCTGAGTCATCCAATAAAAAGCAGCATATCATATTTGGTTAATAATTTGAGGAACAAAACTCAAGTTATTAGATGGAATTTATAATACTGAATATAGAAAAATGGACAAAAGAAAGACCAAATACATACACCTATTGTTTGATTGCCCAATGTTGGAGAGGTTATGACTATCCACTGATTGCCCAATGTTGGAGAGATTATGACTATCCATTGATGCCCATTGTTTGAGAGGTTGTGACTATCCATTGATTGCCCAATGTTTGAGAGGTTATGACTATCCATTGATGCCCATTGTTTGAGAGGTAATGACTATCCATTGATTGTCCATTGCTTGAGAGGTTGTGACTGTCCATTGATTGCCCATTGCTTGAGAGGCTGTGACTATCCATTGCTTGCCCATTGTATGAGAGGTTATGACTATCCTTTGATTGCCCCATTTAAAGGTTGTGACTATCCATTGATTGCCCCCATTGTTTGAGAGGTTGTGACTATCCATTGATTGTCCCACTGAGAGGTTGTGACTATTGAGTGATTGCCCATTGCTTGAGAGTTGTGACTATCCATTGACTGCCCCATTGTTTGAGAGGTTGGGACTATCCACTGATTGCCCCATTACTTGAGAGGTTGTGACTATCCATTGATAACACCCCCCACCCCCCAATTGCTCGAGAGGCTATGATTATCAATTGATTGCCAAATGTTGGAGAGGCTGTGACTAATCATTGACTGCCCCATTATTTGAAAGGCTGTATGAGAGAGTTTTGTTAAGCATCTTAATGGCAAGTTCGTACATTTGACTATTTGGTCATCTATTTCAGTATATTTGTTTTATTGGTAGTTTGGATCTAGTTTGTACATCATATTTGGACTTCAATATATTCACTGTTTATCTTCAGCTCATGTCACTAATTTATCTGGTAGTATATTGATCACAGTTTAACTGAAGCAATAAATTTATCAAATTAAAGGAAACATAAATTTATCAAATAAAAGGAAGCAACATATTTCTACCAATCATTTTATAAATGATTCAGCTCTCCATGGCCTCACTATCAATAAAAGATCACATTTTGCATTTTGCATTTCATTTTCAATTCATACTGTGAACAAAATGATTTTGAATAAAACCTTTTGGCTTTTAGGAGTATATATACATACATGTTGTATATATATTAAGTCATATATATTGTCAATAAATTTATTGCAGAATTTTTGTTTAAAAAAAATATAAATGGCATAAGATGGGTTATTTCTCATTATGTATACAGTAATTATGAAAAAAAGGGTTTTTAAAACTAAATACTTACTTAGACAAGCCCCATTAAAATTATAGGTTGGTTGCTTAGTGATATTTTTCATATTTTGATAGATAATCAATTCATATTTCATATACAAAAATTTCAGCATGGAATCTATTGTAGAAAGCAATTAGATTGGTCATTCTTAAAGCATCTTGCTCTAGCCCTCATCCACAAATGTCCCAATTTTCAAAGAACAATAATGAAAATGTCAAAACATACATTCATAGGCAAGGCATAAATATAGAAAGCTACATAGTTTATGTATATGTAAATTATGTATACACAGATTTGAGCAATCAATCCTATCTATACAGAAGATTTATAAGGCAGATACAACATGTATGTATATGCACTCCTACAATCCAAACACTTTTAATCAAAGCCATTTTGTCTACAGTATGAATAGAAATTGAAATGCAAACCTTTAAATGTGATCTTTTATTGGTGGTGAGGCCATGGAGAGTTTAATCATTTATAAAATGATTGGTAGAAATATGTTGCTCCCTTTTATTTGATAAATTTATTGCTTCAGTTAAACTGTGATCAATATACAACCAGATAAATTAGTGACATCAGCTGAAGATAAACAGTGAATATATTGAAGTCCAAATATTATAATACAAACTAGATCCAAACTACCAATAAAACAAATATACTGAAATAGATGACCAAATAGTCAAATGTATGAACTTGCCATTAAGATGCTTAACAAAACTCTCTCACACAACGGATTTTCACAGCTACTCAAATAATGGGGGTGATCAATAGATAGGCACAACCTCTAAGAATGGGCCATCATTGATAGTCACAGCCTCCCCAACAATGGGGGCATTATCAATGGATAGCCACAGCCTCCCCAACAATGGGGGCATTACCAATGGAGAGTCACAACCTCTCAAGCAATGGGGCAATCAATGGATAGTCACAGCATCTCCAACAATGGGGGCATTACCAATGGAGAGTCACAACCTCTCAAGCAATGGGGCAATCAATGGATAGTCACAGCATCTCCAACAATGGGGGCAATTAATGGATAGTCACAGCTCCCCCAACAATGGGGGCAATCAATGGATAGACACAGCTTACCCAACAATGGGGGAAATTAAAGGATAATCATAGCCTCTTAAACAATGGGCAATAAATTGATAGTTACAACCTCTCAAGCAATGGGTGATCAATTGGATAGTCGCAGCCTCTCAACAGAGGCAATCTATCAAACAATATAAACTAGTAATCAGAAGAAAAAACAACTGATAATAATGAAAGAAGTAGTCTTATCTTTAGTAAGCAGTCACCCATGAGACTTCATAAAAGTGACCTCTTCACAAAGGTGACCTCTTGAGGGTCTAAAACTTGTCAATTTACAATGTGTGCATATATCAAACTTCAGACACCCATGCAGAATTTTAGGTAATAGATAGATATACATGTCAATATTCTACTGAGGCATAGAAAAACATAGTTGGTCATGTAGGCAGACCATATAGCTCGCTGGTTTTATGCTTGTTATAATTAGGCCACAGCAACCAGCATCCCCCTGCATTATTGAGTAATTACACTAGACAATGTGCATGTGAAGTTTCATGGTTGTAGCTGCAGTACTTGGACCACAATGGACTGAAACAAAAAGATTAATACAGTACATGTTCTATTCATATGGTAATGACTAAGTCCAGAAAGCTGGAAATTTGGTTCAAAATTAAAGCACAGCAACCAGCATCCCCCTGCATTGTTGAGTAATGACCCTTGACAATGTGCATGTGAAGTGTCATGGCTGTAGCTGCAGCACTTTGCTCAAAATGGACTGAAATAAAAAGCTTTACACAGAAAAAGGACAACGCCGAAGCAGTGACAGCAAATATAGCTCTTCTGTTCTTCCAACAGGCAAGCTAGAAACTTTTCATAAAACTATTTACATATGTGCATTTGCATATCAATTACCACCAAAGGTATTTCAAACAAATGCAATGACCATGAGGTTTATACTAGCATTCACTTTGGAGCAATATATATGTTTGAATCCAAAGCAACTGGCTCATCAAACTCTGATCATGAATGACTGTTTAATGTAACTTGGTAACTTCAGTTGGATGGTGAAAGGGGTGACTGCTGACCATGATAAGAAGGTGACTACTTATTGGGGCATGATTTTACAAGGAAAACATTTGGAAGGAATTGAGAGTAAACACTTAGAGGATGGGCATTACTTAATATTAATATAAATAAAGGTGACGACATGTACAGGTTAGACTGTAAATCAAGTACTACTATAGTTACAGTTGGCACAGCTCAAAGTGCTGAGGAATGCACCAAGTTAGATATTTTATTACCTAAAGGATTCAAAATTTGTAACTGTATATCACATGGCAATGTGTGGAGGTTGGCATAAGATGACTTACTGGCAGATTTCCATTACTTTGTAAAAGAAATTAAAATACAGACGTCAACAGGATTAATTCATACATAGATATACAATAGCAAGTAAACTCAACTTCAGTCATTTTTATGAAATGAATTTGACTGACTTACTTAATATATATCCAGAGTAAATGTGCATTAATAAAGCAATGTGTATGTACATACAAGTGTTAAGTATTACGGTAAAAGTATGAAATAAATATCTTGTGAAGTTGTGTATGGAAAGATGAAATATTACTGATTTCTTGTTAAAATTATGAGATTGCTTCACACATATTTTTAATAGTGAAATGCAAGTGCAAATTTTATATATAAATATTATATATACATGTATATATATATATATATATATATATATATATATATATATATATATATATATATATATATGAGATTAATTTTTTTGTAAAACACCTCATTCCATTGGATGAAAATGCTAGGTTAAATCCTTATAACCTACTTTGCTATCACGCAAGGAACTACAATGTCAGCCATTGCAAGGGCAACAAGTGCAGCTGTTCAATATATTATTGGGCTTCATCATCAATTGTTTGTGTTGTATTTTTTAAATATTGTTATTAGAATTTAAAATTGAATTTAAAAGTTTGTGTTTTTTCACTTTTTATTAAATTATAAGGATTGACATTAACTTTTCAGTTGTTTACTGAAAAATAACCAATGTTGAGGCAGAGTACACTTTTTTGTATTGCGCAATACAAAGTACTCGGCCTCCACATTGCTTATTTTTCAGTAAACAAGTGAAAAGTTAATGTTAAACGTTATATATATATATATATATATATATACACACATATATACACACACACACATACATAACAAGATGTATAAATAAGCTTCATTTTAAGCAAGAACATCAGTTTCATTTAACCTATGACCCCAAATACTATTCAGGGCAAATTTATCAATTTTCAGTTCTGGATTTAACATGATTTGAAACTAGTTTCATTAAGTTTGCACTTATGTAATTTCATAAAAAATGTATTCATTACAGGTTTGCATTTTCAAAATGGCTGATATATTAGTATTTAGTCTACATTCCTGCTTAGCCTATATGTTATGTCAATATGAAATATCAAATTTAAAACCTTTAACTACAAACAGAATTTAAAGTGTTTATGGACTATGATACCTTAAAAATATGAAATCAACATATTTTCCTGTTATCTCTCGTTTGAAAACCAATTTATAGCATGATACTAATTATTTATCAAGATTATGAAAGTTTACATTCACTTTTCAACAGAAAATAAGATGTTGAAAATAAACAAGAGGCCCAAAGGGCCTTAACGGTCACCTGAGTAAAAGAGCAACAATCGCTTAAATTAAGTGATTGACATGTTAAGGCCAACTTTAAGAAAGGGAATCATGCAAGACTCTTTAGGAACTGCAAAATTGTGTTTGAATAATGTCTAACAACATAAATTTAGCGCTCCCCCCCCCCATGGGGTCGTTTTTCATCAAATAATTTATTCATTTCCAAACTTTGTAATTCTCCTCCTAGAAATGCTAAATATCAAATATGAAGTCATTTACATTGTTGGTTCTTAAGAAGAAGATTTTTATACATTTTCTTAATTTTATCCTTTTAAGGCCCCTTTTAAGGATCTAAGGTGGCATAACTCCACAATTTTAACAAACTTGAAGGGTCTTCACATGGGGAAGCTTCCAGCCTGGTTAGGTTGAAATTGACCAACAGATTTTTGAGAAGAATTCAATTAAAGATTTCCATATGTGGCCCGCTTTTACCCCCTTATGGGGCCCAAAGAGTCACAATCATATTTTTTTAAATACAAACTTTGATTGCCTTTACTGGGGGATGCTTTCTACTAAATATGTGGTTTGAAATCTGACAACTTTGAATTTTTGGCTGATTTCAGTGCCCCCCTGGTGAGACCGTTTTTAATCAAATAAATTTTTTTTTCACAAACTTTGTAAACATCCCCCTAAAGATGCTAAATATCAAATATGAAGTCATTCCCATTGTTGGTTCTTGAGAAGAAGATTTTTAAACATTTTCCCTTATTTTACCCCTTTTAGGCTGCTTTGGAGGATCTAAGAGGACATAACTCTACAATTTTCACAAACATGAAGCGTCTTCACATGAAGATGCTTCCTGCCAACTTAGGTTGAAATTGGCCTTGCGATTCTTGAGAAGAAGTCCATTAAAGAAGATTTCAATATTTGGCCCTTTTTACCCCCTTATTGGCCCCCAAAAGGATCAGAACCTTTTATTTCTACACAAACTTTGATTGCCTTTACTTGGGGATGCTTTCTACCAAATTTGGTTGAAATCTGACAACTTTGAATTTTTTTCCGATTTCAGCGCCCCCTAGTGGGGCTGTTTTTCATCGGATAATTATTTATTTCACAAACTTTGTAAACATCCCCCTAAAGATGCTAAATATAAAATATGAAGTCATTCCCATTGTTAGTTCTTGAGAAGAAGATTTTTAAATATTTTCCTAATTTTACCCCTTTTTGAGCCCTTATGGGGCCCCTTTAGAAGTATTTGGCCCTTTTTACCCCCTTATTAGCCCCCAAAGGATCAGAACCTTTTATTTCTACACAAACTTTGATTGCCTTTACTTGGGGATGCTTTCTACCAAATTTGGTTGAAATCTGACAACTTTGAATTTTTGCCCGATTTCAGCGCCCCCTAGTGGGGCCGTTTTTTATCGGGTAATTATTTATTTCACAAACTTTGTAAACATCCCCCTAAAGATGCTAAATATCAAATATGAAGTCATTTCCATTGTAAGTTCTTGAGAAGAAGAATTTTTAAGATTTTCCTAATTTGACCCTTTTTGAGTCCTTATGGGGCCCCTTTAGGAGTCTGACCCTTTATATTCACAAACTTGAAGGAGCTTCCCATGGGGATACTTCCTACCAAGTTTTGATGAAATTGGCCCACTGGTTTTTGAATAGAAGATGAAAATGTTCAAAAGTTAACGCACGACGCACGACGCACGACGCACGACGACAGACAAAGAGTGATCGCTATAGGTCACCAAGACCTTTCGGTCAGGTGACCTAAAAAAGAAAAAGAACTGAAAGATCATTCCAACTATGTTTTCTGCAAATCTTTAGCAAAATTAATGTTTTTCATTGGTCCACATTTGAGCTTTTATATCATGTATGTTAAAAAGTTAACTTTTTATATGACTAAAACTCAAATAAAAACATGCAGATTTCTTTTAATAAAGTTTTAGTGATGTATGTATAAGCAAAATGTTAAATAAGTATCATTTAAAATGTCTAGTGCATACTTCAATACTGCTTTGTTCATACCAATTGAAAGAAAGTGAATAAAGCTGGGTAAATATTTTTTTACATTAGCACTTCAGATATTAGATTTAGTTTGGTATAGAGAAACGCTAATCAGTCCAAGTATTGACATATATAAACATTTTAAAGGAAGGGTCAAGCTCAGTTAATGTTCGCAATTCTAAAGAAATAATGGCCCAAAGAAAATCTGTGAATCTCAATTCACAAAGAAATCTTTAACTGATCTTAAACTTACATATACATTGTACTTCATTACACACTGCACCTTGGTCCAAGTTGAATCTTCACAGACTTGAACATTACAGTTGAAATAGTACATGTAAATAATTCAAAGTCAAATGTATGGATGTTTCCTGTGTTAAAATCATAAACATTGTTGACTGCCCAGATCTAAAAGGTATGGCAAATAGTTCTCTTGGATAGGATTTAATTGACAAGAGGAAATGAAATCAAATCCAGCAGAATTTATACCAAGCCAACATATCCCGGTTCCTACCAATCGTGATATTAATACTAATGCATTAAAAGATATTCAAGTACAATCTAGTAAAATTGTTATTCAATTTTAGACTTTCATGGAAAAATAATAATCATTCTACCCTGTTTGTACACAACTTGATGACTTGTCTTGGTTTTGAGATAAAAAAAAAAGATCCTTTAAGGATTGCATATATATTTTTTTAAAGTATTGTTCCTTTTAGTTTTAAGGCTTTTTGTACTTTAAACTGAAAGGAAGAAAAAGTACTGAAAGTCACATCTAGTACTCTTACCCTATATATATATATATATATATATATATATATATTAAATCTAACTGAAAATGCAAATAACACACACAATGTGAAAACAGTGAACTCAAGGCACAGCAATCCTCATAATATTAATGATAACATCACAGATTTGATAACATAAGTAATAGCAGGTCTTATAACCTCAAGCAAACCTTAAAAAAATGATAACATCATGTGTGATAACACTAATGACAGCAAGCCTTATAAACTCAACAACATCACATGTGATAACACTAGTCACAGCAGGCCTTATAACCTCAATGATAACATCAAACATGTGATAACACTAGTCACAGCAAGCCTTATAACCTCAATAACATCACACATGTGATAACACTAGTCACAGCAAGCCTTATAACCTCAATGATAACATCAAACATGTGATAACACCAGTTACAGCAAGAATTATAAACTCAATAACATCACATATGTGATAACACCAGTTACAGCAAGAATTATAAACTCAATGATAACATCAAACATGTGATAACACCAGTTACAGCAAGCCTTATAACCTCAATAACATCACATGTGTGATAACACTAGTTACAGCAAGAATTATAAACTCAATAACATCACATATGTGATAACACCAGTTACAGCAAGAATTATAAACTCAATAACATCACATGTGTGATAACACTTGTTACAGCAAGAATTATAAACTCAATAACATCACATATGTGATAACACTAGTTACAGCAAGAATTATAAACTCAATAACATCACATATGTGATAACACCAGTTACAGCAAGAATTATAAACTCAATAACATCACATATGTGATAACACCAGTTACAGCAAGAATTATAAACTCAATAACATCACATGTGTGATAACACTAGTTACAGCAAGAATTATAAACTCAATAACATCACATGTGTGATAACACTAGTTACAGCAAACCTTATAAACTCAATAACATCACATGTGTGATAACACAAGTCTTTTACACAAACAACATTGGTATAAAAAGTAAGATATTTTTAACAGTGACAGATCTACCATATGATCCAAGCTTTGTCTTTCTGTGTGAGCAATTATATTTATATGACATTGAGGACAGTTGCATACAAATATAATATATGTTGATGCATGTGCAAAATGAATGTGCCAAAATATCAAGTATTCATGGCTGTGAAACACTTTATGACATACAGAAGACTTCATGTTTAAACTCTGGTCACCAAGATAGATTAACATGTATGTATGTGTACATGATTTTAAATGTCCAAAGATTTAAAGTCATCGTAAAACAGGTGAATACAAACTATTGATAATTTCATCATTTAAGTATTTAAAAAGGCTAAAAGAATTACATTTACAGTAAAATAGAATTGAGGGCATTAACTGCCTATAAAAGTCTATAATCCTAAGGTATAATTAAATTTATAACCAGATCAAATGAACAGCCTCAAGCTAGACCATCTAAAACCATGGTCAAACTTTTCTTTAGCCAATTCCCTAGGCTACATGTTGTATACTTATTTGGATTAAATGTATATAATTCAAAATGTATACATGCTGTAATACTGTTGGTTTTACATTCAAATATATGCCAAATAAAAAACCTATCAATGTGCATCAGCTTGTGATATGTTCATCAATGATGAATAGGAAACCTTTGCTTACACGAATTTCAGTGCAAACATTAAAATTTTATTACTTATCATTTAATGTTTTCCTAGGAGGCTCTCTTACATACAGTGAAACTTCATTATTAAGCTTAACAACTAACTGAATAACTCAAACTGGTTTGATTAGAGAGGTTGTATGTTTACTTGACGGTTTGAACTTATATATTTAATGTGTGTATTAATTATGAAAATTTTCAAGAAACTGAATATTTACAGACATAATTTTGAGGTAATCTCCAAAGCAAAGTGATCTATATAGGCAAGGTTCCACTGTAAATGTTTATTTCCACTTCATGAAGTGAAATAAAACACACCAAATTATCTACATAGCAATAATTTGCTTGAAACCAATTACCAATGTATGTACATGTATATGTATGATGTAACGAACAATTCGTAGTTCTACATTTACTGTTTCTGCGTTTCACAATACAATTTCCAATGCTACACTTAATATTACAAGAGAAATTCACAAAGAAATACAAAAATAGTACAATTTGTACATGTATACATAAATACATAATCAAAGTTAAGGCCTTCACTTACGTTTGGGGACCCATTTCATTCCAATGGTATTAAATACATAAGGTTAGGATTAGGGTTTAGGATTTTAGGGTTAGGTTTTATGTTTAGAGTTAGGGTTTAAATGGGACAACTCAATCTAAAAAGTTGGGTCCTTTAAAGTAAATGAAGGCAAAATTTTAATATCCTACTCCAGGTATTTTTCTTTTTTATGTGAAAATCATTAATTTGATTCAATGTTTTTATTGTGAATAGAAAACAATAATGTGTAAAAGGTAACTAACCTATATCCCATCATGGTCAGCTCTCCTCTGATGGAGGTTTAACTGGTCCCCAAAGTCTTTCTTTTTCATTATCCTCTAAAGAGCCAAATGCCAAATGGCCAGCACATTTCTTTTGACCCAAGCCTTTGTTTATACTGTGTAATGCCTCTCTCAGCACCTTTTGACTCTCTTTGATGATAACATGGGGATCCAGTGTTCCCTGTGACATTTTCAGTGTTGTCTCATTAAATGGAAATGTCAAAAAGAAATCCCCAGCCCGAGGAACTGGTCCTTTAACCTTTGGCTTTCCTTGTTGGCCATGAAACTGTGTTCTAGAACTTATATGAAAGTTAGGCCTTTTGGCTACAGAGCCTGTATCTCTATCATTCTGTCTTCCAGCTAGAGATTTCCGTGGTGTACTTAAGCCATAACGATGAGACCTACTCACAGATAGCTTGGTCTCACTGGGTAGATGTGGGGTAATAAGTTTACTCTTGGATGTGTGTTTGCCTATAGGTTGATAACTAGACTTATTTTCCTCCTTGGGATTTAATGAATCTTTCCTAGGCATTTGCCCTGATCTGATGGGAACAGGACTAGGTGCTGATGATACACTGATATTAGAGGCGATCTTTCTCAAGACATTAGAATTACCATGTGGCCTTAAGGATTTAATCTTGTGTTTTTGACTAGAATCTTTTACATTTTCCAATGCACAATCCAAATTTGGCCCATAAGTATAACTCATTTCCTTTTGTTGGGATATTAAAGCATTTTGTCGTCGTCTTGGTTCCTCTGGTAAAGATACTAAATCTGAATTCTCACTCCCTGATCCTGAATAGCTAGATATTGCACTGTCTGAGGTTGCAGAACTTTTGACTGAGCTTTTTTCTGCTTTTTGATATTTTTTGGTACTAGTTTTCTTAGCCACTGTTGTGTGTACCGGGCCAACAGAAGTATGTATGGCCATAGATGTGGAAGGTTGGTTATTATTGACATCATTCAATTTCTTCAATCTACTTCTTGCACTCATCAGTTCATGATTAATTTCTTGTGCTATGCTTTGGTTAATTTCAGATACCTGAGATTTTTCTCGTTTAATATTTCTTACACTCATCGCTGATTTACCGCGAACTATACCAGGTTCATTATCTTCTTTGTCACTTTCATCACTGGCAATTCCTGAACTTGCACTACCACAACGTTGATCATCATCTGATGGATGAGCAAGAGGAAGCCCATAACACATTTGCTCCTCCTTTTTGGGTGACTTCTCATATTCACTAGTGTTCGTCAGAATATCTTCTGTAACAGTAGATTGCCTTTGATTTATTGTATTTAGACTTTTTTGTAAATTAGAACTACTCCTGTACAAAGTAGAACTTCGACTAATTCGACTTCTGGATGAAAACCTGCCTGTTTCAAGACCTTTAGATCTGTTCAACATTTGTCTAAAGACCTCTCCACCTCTCTCTTTGTCCTCTTCTTTAAAATTCATCAAATCAATCAAATCATGCAATAGAGGTTTCTTTACTATAATATCTGTTTGGCAATCTGAACTTAGAGCTGGACTAAAGTTAACTTCTAAGAGCCATGGTTTTAAATTTTCATCAATAAGGATATCAAATCCATATAACTCAAAACAATTGTCGGCTTTGGGAACCAGAGGAGCCTGAATCAAAATGGTTAAGGTTATTAGATTCATGATACGAATCCACAACATGTGATCATCTATATTATTTTGATGAAAATAATAACGCAATTGGGTTATGGTCCACTTACATCCTTGTCCAATACGTTCTTTGTCTTTCATATAAGCTGGACTATGCTTATTTATTGAAGTATTAGTAAGATGAGCGAACACATTACTTAAGGAATCTAGGTCAAACTTTTCAGTTGCAAAGCGAACAATTCCTTCTTGGTAGATGTATACAGTCAGTGGATAAAATGATGGCACCATAACATAAATTCGAACATCAAATTTATAACCACCGATTAAAAGAGGATTCGCAATGTATCTTTGCACTACAGCATTACAGTCGTACTGAAGATCGGATATATCACGAAATACAAAAATACCTCTACCTCTAGACATGTCAGCTGGTTTACAAATCCACAGTAAATTTTTCGAGTCATTTGATTGTTGCTTCATTTTACTGTATTCTGCTACAAATTTAGTGTAATCATTTGGCAAATTAAAAGCTATTGGGCTGAAGTTGTAGACACCAGCACCATGTACTCCTTTCATACGTTTCAAATTCCTGGCTAAACAATCCTTTTTCGTGATACCAACAGAGTTTGGATAATGGTTTAATCGTTGCCATGGATATATCTTGTCATAGTCACTGGTCCTAAAGCGTGATGTCCTCCACCATATATTCCAGTCTACTTCATCCTGTGTCTCCTCATCAAATTCCACCCAGCCTCTCTCCAGAAATACCTGCTGCAGTATCTCAGGTCCTTGACCATGGTCATTCAGACGGAATACGATAGCTTTGGAGTTCACAGCCATGGTCAGGCAACCTGTAGATATAATAAGACAGAGATATCATAAATATAATACTAAATTTATAGTTTGACAGAAAAAAATGCTCAAGACAATTGTTTGTCAATAAGACTTCATCAGTTGAGATTCAATCTAAAATAGATGTTCATGGTAGAGTTCCAAAATAACCTGAAATTAAAATGTATTCCTAAATCCGTCTAAGAGTAACCACTGTAAAAATATATAACTCAGCATCCAAAAGACAGCATGGGATTCTTTTGCTTAAAATGCTATGAAACAATTTTTTACCATGGCAAAATTTAATAACATAATAAAGTGAAACACAACAAAATTAGACTTATGCTGAGGACTTGTACCAATTGATAGTGTTATAAGTTGGTTCTTCAATATGATACATGTAACATGTATGTGTATTAAATATTATATATGTCAGAAACTGCACCCTGTAAATGTAAGGTGAATTAAGGACTGGTGACTTTTTAATGACTTTTTTAATGTTGAAGACGAGTCACCCTCTTTGAGACATTTGTCTCATCTAAGATATTATTGACAATAAACCCTTCATGATAACTTCATTCCTATTAATTTCATTGCACACAAGCATTTCCAAATGGTATCTAGAAGGATCATACTCAAAACATTCCATACCCATGACAAATACTACCCAATGAAAGACTAATTGTTCCTTGTGTATGATTTGAATTTCATTGGGCATGATGGGTAAACTTCTTGTTACCTTTTGGATGTGTTAAGATTATGTGTGAGATAAGTAGGAAAAGAGTTACCTTGAAAGGCTATGTAAGATCACAATCCACAAAAAAAAAAAAAAAAAAAAATTCATCAACTAATTTGAAGCCTAATATAATATGTTTAAAACTGAATACAAAACCAGAATTTTTGTTTCTAAAAATCTTTACTACCTGGACAGAAACAGAAATAATTTGGTCCAAATTATTTTTACTGGTTAAGCATCAGTAACTGATCTATCGCCAAATGACCGACATGACACCTTTTGGCACACTTTTCCATTATGACGTCACAATTAAATGGCTTGTCAAACACTTGTGTGATTATGACATCACAATAGAATAACGTCAAAAAAGTACACGGACAGTCATGTGTCAGTCACTTGGCGACAGGTCAATTAACCTACTAGGACCAGTAGCCAGTTACTGCATTATTTCTGCTATAGAGAACAGGATTTTGTGAGATTTTCTAGATCTGCAATCATGAGATGATGGACATTTTTCTCAATCAAGAAAAAAATATTGTCAAGATACATAAAAAGAGAAAATCACACCATAGCCGGCAACTGGTCCTAGACCAGTATATCACTCGTAATCATCCAACTGAACTTTGGGTATATAATCATAAAATTTATCAAACTGGATTCTGCATTGAACAATTATGTCACTGTCAGTATGATTAAAGAAATATGTTATAAAAGTGAAAAAATGAGTCTTAATATTCAATACCCTTTGGCTAAATAATAAGTGAAAAAAATCGGTACCATATCATGGACTAATGTTTGTTTTCTGATAAACTTGTTAAACTATAGACCTTCAGGTATATTAAGTTCTAACTAATTTAAAGCACATGTAATTTTAAACAGAACATTATCATTTATGGTAATAAATATCTTCCGTTTTCAATGCAGAACAAGATATGATTTATCAGAGATATGTCTCTGATTGAATTAAAAATTTTGCTTTAAACAAGATCTTATCTGTTTTATAACATATGCGTATAATTGATACTTCAAAATTTAAAACATAATAAATTTGTATCTACACACTTAAAACTAATTAAAACAAAAGATTAAATTTTGATTAACATCTAAGCCGCCTTCAATTTAACCTGTTATCCCACTAAACTCATTCTTTACTGACCTGTGAAGAATTACGGTAAACCTCGTGTCGCTGCCAATTTTAACAGCTTTACATACGAGTACCGAAGCAGATCATGCAAACTCACGTTTTGTTGATCAATTTCATTATTGAAGATAAATTTCCCCAAACCTCAGTCAACAAATATAAACATGTGAGCAATATCTGCATTTCTCCAAATAGTACTAGGTAAAATTTTGATAAAATGTCATGCTTCAGAATTGCACTAACCTGTAACTCATTATCTCCTTCGTACTTTCCGCTCTCTCGCTATTCCTGAGGCCATTCTACTGTTGACATCACGTGACATAGCGACAACGAATCAAAGTTGACGTAACAAAGCCAATTAGACTTTACTTTTCCAAACACGGAAACGAAGTAAATTTTGTAATGCGTAAAAACTCAGAGAAAAGACGGACACTGATAACGGAACCACAAATAATAACCACGATTAACTCAAATTAAAGGAATAAATTGTAAAAAAAATATATATTACACATAATTGTAGTTTTTTTATTAGAAGATATAATGAATTTTGTTTATATATATTTATAAAAAGATAACCCTTACACAATGTATATATGCGATGTGCAGCAGCTATAAATGTGGATCCAACTTTTTATATTACATATTTTTTAACTGTATATCTCTTTTACTCCTTAAAACAAAGATCTGTCATTGCAAACATTACATTATTTCCACATCTCCGAGTTAACTCAAATATTCCATCCAACATATAGGCCTAAAATGTATCTTGGTAGCAGCAACGATATATAAAGCTATATATGTTCGTTTTATATATATCGCTGGTAGCAGTTTTAGAGTTAGTGTATTTATGCAGATATGGAACTTTGGGAATGGAGACGACTATGATAGTTAACGGTAAAAAGTTGTGAAAAGGTACACGAGGGAAAAATCGGGGGCCTTTCCTGGGCTTCTATATAGATGTATGAATCCTTTAATGTATTTCATTAAAATACTATAAGGTAAATATTATTACGAGGTTTTGTTTGTTACTGATCTAAAAAAAGTAGAAATATAAAAATCACAGATTCCAAGGTATTAATGTCAGGAGGTTCAGGGGACAGTAGGCGCCTATGCCTATATAAATTTAGTGAATATTGGACAAACATGGACCTTCAAAAACTCCAAAGGTGGAATCAGGTGCCATGGATGTGCAAACTGCTTTTCCCCAGTCAACTGGTTACTTCCGCCTTTAGTCAGATTCAAATAAAAATATTATCACTTAAATTTGGAAAGATGACAATTGGAAGATGGAGTCATGATGTTTGTTGTAGGCTATAGTTTTGTCCCATTCCTGTCTATAGTCAATAAAATGTCCAAACAGCAGACTTGCCAACCTTGAACAATTTTCATGGGGGAGATGTTTCAGTCTCATGGGGGAGAATTAATTAGAAAATTTAAATTTTACATGGGGGAGATATGCATTTTTCTTAAAAAAAATTATCAAAATTTTACATAAAAAATAGGGAGTCTCCCTATTTATGGGGGAGACTTGGCAAGTATGAGAATATTTATCTAAATGCCACAGCTGGTCTATTTTTTTTTTTGATTCAGAAGCTTCTGAATGAAGTCTGCTTTAAATGAATAAAGGAACAGGTCAGGTAATAAAGGAGCACAACTGGTTCCCATGGGAATGCTGATGGTCTGTTGATAGACCTGGTCTCCAAAAATTACATATGCATGTATATTGTTTTGTTTTTGTTTTTTCTAAATTCTAGTTCCTTTTTATATTTACTTCACTGTATTCATATGTAGAATGAAGGGGTGTTGGATGAAATATCATGATTACCAGAGTCTATGTGGGTACTGAAACTGAACTCACTTTTACTGAAAAAAGAAAAGTCATACAATTCATTTTACAATCCCTGAGGAACAAAGGACTGTACTTCACATCAATAGAACAGACCAATCCAAATGTCCAAATGAGTCTATAGGCTAGGGTTGTCGCAGAGAGTAGGCTATTATTAAATCATGGAATATTTAGTAATCAAAATGATAAAATGATCCTACAATACTTCTTCAATGTATCTAGATTTTATCATATAATTGCAAAACTTTTGTTGAATGGATACTGTATGATAAGATTTGCAGAAAGAAAATGATGATATACGTATTAAAAAAACATTGGTTAAAATGAAAATTGCAAATTTTCTTCTAGGACATTTTAATATAAAATCAAAATCAATCTCGGATTAGTCAACAGTGATAATTTACATTATTTATTTCTGCAAAACAATAATTTTGATAAAGGCTCCTAATGCTAATCAAAGCAAAGGAACAATGACCACATACAAATTGATTTATCAGTAGTTTGTAAATTAGTTTGAATTAATAGCATTAGTAAATAGTGTGTACAGATAGGGTTAAAAGAGTTATCTCCCTTATATCTATGTACCATACCAAATTTGCACTGCTAAAATGTTAATCAAACACATACAGGTATAAAATTAATTAGACATACATGAAATTCACAAAAACATTATCAATTAAATATTTTACAGGTAAATGCCAAGCAACTTAATATTCAAATGTAAATCACATGAGCTCTTGGATATTTCATCTAAAATAATTTTGAACATTTAAAGTATTCCCATGAATTCTTGATATAAACTATATAAACCTATATAGAACAAGGAGGAATCATTGGCTTTTTGAGGAATCCATTGTAAAAATGAATATGCAAAATTTGGACATTTCCATTGTGATACCTG
The DNA here is from genome assembly GCA_030159075.1 of Atrina japonica. Classification (NCBI taxonomy): domain Eukaryota; kingdom Metazoa; phylum Mollusca; class Bivalvia; order Pterioida; family Pinnidae; genus Atrina; species Atrina japonica. The sequence continues at coordinate 134,031 of BROG01000814.1, forward strand.
TAACTCCAGAAAAAAATCAAAATATTGTGAAAACAAGAGTGCCTCGAGCACATGATACACCAGTCTCTGCCAAATTCCAATTCCATTTTGCTGGAAAGGGGGCAAATATATGATTTGTATATAGTGATCCGTATCACCAGGTGATAAGTAATGAAAAACCAGTCATGAAGGGATATATAACTCCAATGCAGAGGGAAGTTGAAACACGACAACAAAACCTGCAATATATGTTAAACACTATTGCTTCTTGTGATACCATACCAAATTTGAAAGGAATTAAATGAAAAATAAAAAAAGTTTTTGTATTTTCTATATAATTCCCTTTTTTGGCAATCAAAGGGCCATAACTATCATGAAAATTAACGCAGCATCTTCATTTTACGAAATGCACATGTTCATGTGATACAAATCACAAATGCCAAATTGTGAAATATTCTGGTGAAAACTGTGGGACTAGTTGCGCCCACAAGAAAATTGAACACGAGAAACCAGAAACTAGGTCATGTAGGGCCATAACTTAATGTTTCTTGTGCTACCATACCAAATTTCAAAGGAATTAAATGAAAAATAAAAAAGTTTTGCATTTCTATATATTGTCCTTTTTTGACAATCAAAGGGCCATAACTCTTGTGAAAATTAATACAGTATCTTCATTTTACGGCATACACATCTTCATGTGATACAAATCACAAATGCCAAATCGTGAAATATTCAGGTGAAAACTGTGGGACTATTTGTGCCCACAAGTAAAGTGAACACAAGAAACCAGAAAAAAGTTGGGCCATAACTCCAATTCTGTGGAAAGTTGAAACAGGACAACAAAACCTGTATTTTAGGTTAAACATTTTTGCTTGTTGTGATACCATACCAAATTTGAGAGGAATTGAAGGACAAAAAGTTCTTGCGTTTGGTACATAATGCAAATATTTGGCAATAAAAGGGGCATAACTCTGCCAAATATAGTTGAAATTTCACGATTTACAAAATTCTCCAAACAGTTAATGCAATGAAGCATCCTACCAAGTTTGACAAAAATTGGGCCATAATTGTTCAAGTTATCGCATAAAACAACCAGACGGACAACGCTTTACCATAATACTGTCTTCGACCTGTGTATAATTAGTATTCTTCAAAAGAAAGTCTTACATGTATCCTGGTATAACTGATGATATGAACTAAGGCATTACCTGGAAAGAGAGCACAGCTCATTTTTTTATATTAAACATTCAAGGCAAAACATTCATCAAGGATGTATCCAATACCAGGACACTAAGGCAACATCTTTCCCACAAAATGACCTAACAGGAAAATTATGACATCAAATATTTAGAACATGATTTGCAGTTCCGTTGTTGCTATAAACTTAATCTACAAAACATTTGCGTGTGCAGTAGTTAAGTACTTCATTGTCAAACTTATTTAGAGATAACTTTTTAGAGTTCAGAGAAAGAAAATGAGACTACAGTATTGCACTTTGAGTAATTTCTAATCAATAAGTTTGCTTTGCGAATGACCTTTGACCGTTCGAGCTGAGATCTCTATTAATGAACTATTTGTAAATTATCATTGTACATAAATTATCAAACAATTACAAGAAATATTATTTTATGTCATCAAGACTGAATCAAAGATGAATGTTTTGACAAATAATCCATATCCAGATTTGATGTGCAAGAGTTATTTACCCTTTGATATTTGGTCCCAGAATACCTTATATCTATAGATGAGACATGCCCATCTATCATAAAATCAGGAATGAAAGTGAGTAGCTACAAAAAAGACTGAAATATATGTCATGCTCCTTGTCTGTCAAACAAAAATGTTTTTAAGCATATCAAACACAATTAAGGGAATTCAGTTTTTAACAATTCTCTTCAAAAGGCTGAAGACTTTTATCATTGTAAAATATAATCATTTAAGTACCTTACCAGGCATAAAATTTTGACATTTTATACAGTGGAGTAATTAATCCTATTTATTTCAGTGGATCTAGTTATAGAAAACTGATCAGATAACAAGTAATTATATGTACCAAAAACATATGTTCAACTGATGAAATAACAATAATTACCAAAAACACAAATAAAATTTTGACTTAACTATCTGACCATCTGTGAGATATTATCATTTAAGAAGTCATTAAAAAACAAATTATCTAATTAAATCAAGAGGCCCAAGACTCTCATCTCGAAAATTTGCTCAATAATGCAGCGAAATATATATATTGAAATCTGAACAGATGTTTTAGAGATAATATCCCATAGCAGTTACATTGCATATATTAAAAATGATATATCAAACAACATTCACATATATATTATTATGTCAATACAAAAAGTTGGCAATTCTTTTTAAACAATTGGCAGTTTCAGTCTTCCAAATTGCAGATGACCTGTGTCCTACCACATCACAATGATTTTGAAACTCTGCTAAAAATATTTATTTATGTCGAACCTTTAAAATGCATACCGTATGTCAATACAAAAAGTTGAATTTTTTTAAGGAGCCCGAGTTCCAGAACTCCAAAGTGCAGCTGATCTTTGATCTTTCATTCGTTGACCTTGATGCTAAACCAAAATGTTCTTCATGCCAGATCTTACAACTTCCAAATGCACAAGTCAAGAAAGATGTTAACAGTTTTAAAGAAAGTTGGCTTTTTCAATCCTCCTCAGTGCAGATGACCAGTGACGCAATGACCTTGAAACTCAACATTTTTTTCAGTTATATGGTGGCAGCCAATTTTAATGGTGTTGGAAAGAACTACGAGCCTGTTTTACGAAAGGTCTTAAGTCCTAAACCCTAACTTTTAGTCCTAACTACCATTGATTACTGATTGGTCAGTTCCATGACAATTAGGACTAAGACTTAGGACCTTTCGTAAAATGGGCCCCAGGTTACAATGTATCTGGGAGGAGACCACTGGCCTTCCACAAGTAAATTGACCTACTTCCTCACTAAAATCAGTTTAGGCTTTAGTGGGGCTCGAACCTGCACTGACCAGAAGTGAAAGACTTCGTGGTTTACAGAGCAATGCTCTAACCACTCAGCCATGGAGGCTCTCGAATATAATGGTGAAATGTTGGTGCATACATGTACAATAAGATAAATTATGTCTTAACTAACTTGACACACACATCATAAACTATTACTTTTTCTGGCATGTACATATAGACCATCAGTAAGTTACGGACTCAACTGTACATCAGAAAAATTTAGAATGGCCGCATTATTTTTATTTTTGTACCTCATTATTGTTTCATAAAAGCGCATGATCTTCTATTTGGAGAAACTTAGAGGTCATTATATAAAATAATTTTGTGGATGGTAGTGGAGGTCTAGTTGTTCAGAATTGTTGGAATGTAAATGATAAAACAGGCAAAGATACTGACAACAGAAAAATAATCAAATGCTTAAACCTTTGGCCTGGAGTCCTGGACAAGCTTAACATTTCTGTATTTGTAACATTTTGCCATTCCATGCATCCCTTTCACCGATATAAAAGAATCTATGATCATTTGACTTCCATTTTGAGTTAATCATATATTCTTTGAACAAAATGTGTTTGTGAAATACAAATGCCCCTGGTCCCAACAAATTTTTGCAATGTCCTACAGTTTGACCCTACCCCCACACCCCAGGGGCATGTGATGTCAGTGAAGTATCAGCAACCCTTAGATGAAATTAGTCTACGTTTGGTCACTGTATCACAATCCAAACTTTAAATATTGTACTTCATATTTAAGCGGGTTGGAATTACGGACAGACAGACAAACAGACAGAAAGACAGATGAATGATCCAAACACTAGATGCCCTGGCAGTGAAATATTGCACTTTATATGTTACCGGGACGAAATTACAAGCAGGAGGGAATTATGAACAGACAGTCAGATGAATGATCCAAACACTAGATGCCCCCGGCTAACCTTTCAGGCCGGAGGCATAAAGAAACCATCTGGTATTAGTGTGCCACTTGTACTGTTTACATGATAATAGTTTTCACCTTGCAAGTGAGAAACAGCACGTTTAATTCTAAATTATGTCTCAAATGACCCTTTTGAAATAGGTAATAATTAGTGATTCGCAAATTCGACTTAAAACCAGGGCTCCCACATCACCATAGGTATGACCAACAGGGATTAATAAAGGCATTAGTTCAAAGCATAGTTGAAAATTAATGGCATCTCATCTATAGTTGTGATAGCCTCCATATAAATGAAATTCTTGCCAAGATGTAAGCCAACATCAAGAGGCTGAACAGGCCTTAAGGCGGAACCTAGGTGAAATGTATGATTAGTGATAATATGCTTATCATTGGTTGATGAGAAGATTTTAAAAGATGTACCATCTTCTGTCCTTTTTGGAGCACAATGGGATACTAGCCCGTTCTTATTCACAAACTTTAAGCAGCTTCCCATAGGGATAGTTTGTCAGATTAAAATTGGCCCATTGTTTTTTGAGAAGTTAAAATATGCAAATTTTATTTTTTTTAAATTAATATGGTTCCAAAAGTAATGTGTTCTATCAATTCAGCTGGTCTATTCTTCAAAGATTGGTTTAGCTATATAAATAAAATACTGACAAAATATCTGTACAATAAATCTTTTATTAGATTTATTTATGTTTGTTTATCATTTTCAAAATAGTACAAATTCTCGGTTTGATTCACCGCTTGAATTTTTTTCTCCTGTGTTTACCACTGTCTGTCTTTGGGGTGTTATCTATTTCTTCTTTAACTTTTTGCTTTTTAAAAACTTCAGATTTGTCAATAGGAGCAATAATTTTCCCAAGTTTCGTAACAACTTTCGGTTTAAGCAGCTGCTTATATGCACTCTCTGGATTCCAGGTTTTTCCTATTGGAGCCCGTATACTTCTCTCAAACTGTTTCACATTGGTATATGGAAATGGTAAATCACTGACCTGAAAGAAAAAAATATGGTACTTTATAAAAATATCAAGTGCGCAAAATTCTGGTCACAAAGACAGATTTTTGCTGTCCCCAATAGTACCATTTGTGTACAAATCAACCTCTATATATAGACCACTTCAGTATAAAGACAGGTTCTCTTGTCTTGTGTTCCTAGGAAGATTGTTATATACAAGTTTCACTATAGCTGATGTCAAATTTTTCAATAGATTATGTCAAACACAACTGATGGCTACTCTATCTTGGTAGACCTATACATGAGCTTTACAATTAACACGATCCTTTATACCAAGGATTCTAATATTAAGAGTCATTTAGGTACAGAATCATGTTTACTGCATCATACTTGATTGTTTTCTATAAACTTGATACTGTCTGCAAGTTATTGAAGCATAATTTTACAATTACAAATTCCCAATCTACATGTAGGCTACATTCAATATGTCCTATGTGTTTAACAAATCTATTGCTTACCTGGTATTTACTGATAGATTTGTCTTTCTGCTCACTAATAATCACATTTCCCAGCATTTCATCCTTTCTTGGAGGTCCAGTTGGAGCCTTTTTGATAAATCTTTAAAACATGAATCAAATTTACAGTTTAGGTACAAATCTAAGTGTGTCAATGTTCAGTGGTACATTTCATAACAAACAATATTTTTTTCATTTCCATGCATTTCTAAGCTTGAGGCAGCTTAAATCCAGCTTTTTCATTGACAAGGTAAATTTTGTTCTAAGAATTTTCTAGTCCAAATAACCTGTGATTTTTCCCATTCTTTTGGGAATGAGGCCTTGGCCTTTTGAATTGTGAATTTTAGCAACATTATATTGAAATTGAGAAATCTAGAATTACACAAAATTGTTTGAAAATACACAAAACTTTTGAAAATACACAAAACTGTTTGAAAATACACAAATCTCTTCAAATTCATTGCCATTTGACTTCAACTAGGAAATTTTGACTGTAAATTGGGAAAAAATGTAAAGAAATTGGAAACTGGAAATGGGAATGGTGGCCCAAATGGAAAGGTGGAAAATCTCTTAAACAAATAAATCTCATCGTTATCTTTTATACTGTCATACTGGGTTAATATAATTCAGTGTACCTGTAACATTTCACTATTTTATACCCCAAGATTGTAGATTGTAGACAATACTGTCTTAATACTGTCAAACAAAGGTTGATCTAGTTTAATGTTATATTTCAGTATATATACCCCACCATTGTAGACTGAGGGGAATATTGTGTTAGATTTGCAAGTTTGCAGGAAATTGGTTTCTGTTAAATAACTCTTGAGTTTCTTTCCTCAACTTTTAACCATATTTAATATGTTGCTTTATATCAGTAAAATCTCAAATAACTAGTCAACGTTATGGGACTTGACACTCTTCATAACAGACTTTGCTCTCTGGGACATGTTTCTCAAACAAATATTTTTACTTTGAAAAAAAATCTACATCAAGAGGCAGAAGTGTAGAATTACCAAATGAAATATGCAGATGCCTGATTGGCTACAGTTTTCTAAACTTCTGCATGTTCTGGTAACAAATAAAACATGAAGAATCAATGGCTATTAATTTCTGTGTAACTTTGACCCCAGCATTTTGTTATTTAACAAGAGTTGTCAGATGACAACATACATGTAGCTTGCCCAAGTGGGGTGATTGTCTCTACGTAAAAAAGTCTTAGGACCCCTAAATATTCAGTAATTTTTCAAAAGAAAGCAAAACCCTTTAGGTCAAGGTCACTAGGTCAAAAGTCACAACCCTAAATGAAAGGTCTGGTTGGGAGGAATCTGTATGTGAAATATCAAAGCCCTACCCCTCCAGGTTCAAAAGATATAGCCCGGGTTAAAGTTTAGTTACGCAGGCGCGGACATGGACACTGGGGTATGACAATAGCTCTATGTGGCCTGTTTTATCAAGAAGTTGTAAGACCCAAGTCTTAAGTTATTTGATCTTCAGACAAAACTTTGGACTGTTTTACCAGCGTTAACACTACCTTAACTATATTTGAATATTTTCCAATAAGATATTGATAGTTTATGAGTATTTTTACCTGCTACATTTACAAAGATAATTTTTGATACATACAAAAATAAGTTAGGTCTATGCCCAGCCTCTACCTGACCTGATTTGGTCGTAAGTCACAAGTCGTAAGTCTTTGTAAAACAGACACAAGTCGTAAGTGTGGTCTTAAGACCAAGTCTAAGACTTACGGACCTTTCGTAAAACAAGCCCCTGTACAAAACTTAGCATATCTAGAGCAAATATTATATTTTAAAATCGGTTACTTTTTTGTTTATATCACTTTGTTATTTCCTTCACACCTAAGAACACAGATGCCTTGCTGGCCTCGACTGTGTTGATGTAACCCTTGCTCTGTGGCAAATAGTTAATAGGAACATTCAAATGAAGCACTAGGATGTCTGTTAGACACAATTTTCCCAAGAAGTAATCAGATTTTAACAGCAATGTCAAATGCACATAAGATGTTTCTGACTGGCTTCAAGTATGACTATATTATCTTATTTGGCTCAAAAGTTAAGTGGACAAACAAAAGACAGACAGACCATTCTGATTTTGATTACATGAACCATCAATTCACATATTAATCACCAGCAAAAACTTTGTAAACACCACAGCCCAAGAACAGGTCACATTGGACCTACATACACATGATATGTAAGTAAACATGTTACCGTTTTCTTTTCCTTTTTGATACAGCTAATCCTGCACCTCCCCATTCACCCCAGCCTGGTAATGTCAAGTCTATGTCTTTTGGTTTATCTCTTTCCATGATTTCTCCTTTTTCCTTGCTGAATTCATCAATGACATCATCATCCTCAAAAGCCTGGGCTATTGTCATCCTCTGACGCTCCTCATGACTCAATCCATCTTCCATTTCATCATCCTCATTAACAACCAGGTCTGGAGCAGCTGTCTCCTGTATCCTTGATTCCAATTTAAACAATTTTTTCGGATCAACATAAACTTCCTGTCCTTTACTGTTTTCTGTTCTGTTTTCCTGATTTTTATTTAATCGCTTCTGCACTTTGTTTCTAGCAGCACCGATATGCCGTAAGTTGTCATTATCATTGTCGTCTTCATCTGATACAGCATCTCCTATCTCCTCTAATGTCCGTTTTCTGGTTAGTCCTTCACTTATCATTGTTTCAAACACATCTTCCTGTGTTTCTTCTGCCGATTCCTTTGATACAGCTATATCTGTTTCTTTAGACAATATATTCTTAGCATCAATATCATTCTTAGGTTTCTTCTTTTTCTTTTTCTTTTTTTTGCTCTTTGTTTCAGGTTTTCCCCCTTCCTTCATTTTACTAAACATCTGATCAATCTGTTCACTGTCGCTTAGTTCTACTTCATCTTCCACAGTATTATATTCACTTTTTTCTTTCCTCTTTCTCTCAGCTTTCCCCCCAGCATTATTTGGTATTGTATTTATGTTACTGTTTTTCTCTTTATTACTTATCTCACTCTCACTATCCTCGCTATCATTACTTTGTTTATCTTCAATCTGTTCATGTTTTTCATTCTCACTGTCACTTTGCTCTTCTCGACAGTTTTCTGCACTCAGTTCTGCTGGTTTTTCGTAATCACCGACTTTAGATATTTTGGACATTTTCATCCATGGATTGTCAGCAGTTGACACAGATGACATCTGGCTCTCTGCCATATTTATCAAATCCTCTTCATCCATGGCCACACCTTCATTCCCATCACTATCACTTCCACTTTCAACGTTGAGTTTCTGAGTCAGTTCACGACTCTTCTGTAACATGTCCTGTACAGACTGTCTAGCCTATAAAATAACAATATGAAAAGATAACTTGACAGACGGTCTAGCCTATATAAAGACACATATGAAAAGAGGACTTAACAGGTTATCTAGCCTAAAGATGACACATACAAACATTGACAGGCTGTCTAGCCTATAAAAATGACACATATGAAAAGATGACATGACAGGCTGTCTAGCCTATAAAAATGACACGTACAAACGATGACTTGACAGGCTGTCTAGCCTATAAAAATGACATGTACAAACGATGACTTGAAAGGCTGTCTAGCCTATAAAAATGACACATACAAAAGATTACATGACAGGCTGTCTAGCCTTTAAAAATGACACATATGAAAATATGACTTGAAAGCCTTGAGATATAATGATGATGTTAAAGCATTTTAGACATCAATGATATCAAGAATTATCAATAATTCCTATTATTATATTACAAAGCAAACTGCTTCTATTTTAATGTCGTGAAATCAGAAATCAATACAAATAGTTAAGACTATATATAATACAAATAGTTAAGACTATATATATATATTTTTTATATTAGTTTTCTTGGTACAGCGATAAATATTTAAATAGTGTAGAACATATTTCTTTCTTTCTTTCTTTACGTGAACCATGAAGAACCCACGGGAAACTTAAAGAAAGAAAGAAAGAAATTGTGATGTTCTACACTTTTTTATTTAAATATATATATATATATATATATATATATATATATATATATAATATATATATATATATTATATATATATATATATATAATGCATTTATAATGTATATTAAGAATTTATGCAGATGTACATTTAAAGTAACTATAACTCCACTCATGCGTATGATAAAGCATTCTGTACAAACCTGATCATCATATTTAGAATATATCATCTGTTTGCGAGCAAACTTGCTGCCACCTCGATGTTTCAGGCTCATTCTTTCCTGTAAAGAAACATTTCAATGACATTGTTATTTCAGTAAATATAAAAAGTTTTGAGTATATACATGCATGTAAATTATTGATACAATCACAATATTGGTAAAAAGGTCAGTGTTTGTCATGCTGACCAGAATTCTCTGACATTAGTCTCTCTGTGTAGCTTTACAGACCTATTTCTTTTTATTTAAGGTGAAATACTGGTAAAAAGGTCAATATTTGTCATGCTGACCTGTATTCTCTGACCCTCTAATTTCTCTAGTTTCTCTGTATAGCCTTCTGGGTCATTTTTCTGCATCTCATCCAATGTTTTCTTTTCAAATTTTAACTTTTCCTTTCTCATAACTCTGTGATATCTGTAAAAAAGGTTATATAGAACATAAAAATACTGAATACATTGTAATTTACAGAGGGATTTTAGGTCACCTGCTTACCAATGTCACTCTCACTTCTAATACTGACTCAGTTGCAGAGCAGGCATCTTTCATACGGTTCAAGTTCTGGTACCTGGGCGATTGAGACTGACTAACAAACTGGAATATAAAACAACCTTAAAACTAACAAGCTGGGATCTAAAACAACATTTAAACTAACAAGCCAGAATAAAACAACCTTTAAACTAACAAACCAGAATCTAAAACAACCTTTAAACTAACAAGCCAGAATCTAAAGCAACCTTTAAACTACCAAGCCTGAATCTAAAACAACCTTTAAACTAACAAGCCAGAATCTAAAGCAACCTTTAAACTACCAAGCCTGAATATAAAACAACCTTTAAACTAACAAGCCAGAATAAAGCAACCTTTAAACTACCAAGCCTGAATATAAAACAACCTTTAAACTAACAAGCCAGAATATAAAACAAACCTTTAAACTAACAAGCCTGAATGTAAAGCAACCTTTAAACTACCAAGCCAGAATATAAAACAACCTTTAAACTACTAACCCTGAATCTGAAACCACCTTAAAAAAAACTTACAAACCAGAATCTAAAACAGCATTTAAACTAAAAATATATATACGGTATTTCAAGTATTATAACAATCGAAAACGTCTAAACTACTAAGCCTGAATATAAAACAACCTATAAACTAACAAGCCAGAATAAAGCAACCTTTAAACTACTAACCCTGAATCTGAAACCACCTTAATATATCATATGTAAATATACAGTATAACCTGTCTATTCTTAACCTTGAATATTCCGGATTCTTGTCTAATCCAGTGTTGTTAGGTGGTCCCAATTTATTGCCCTATATGTTCTATGTAAAAATTTATTGTGTATTCCTTATCTTGTCTATTCCAAATTTCGGTCTAAATGTATGTCTCCAAGTGATTAAACAAGGGGTTAATTACTCTGTGTAATCCGGACAGGTAGATAATTGTTGTATGCTGATATGTGCACACTCAATTCATACTTAACTACACAGGATCCCAGAGGGATATTGGCACCCACCATGAAATGTTCTCTGTCTGATCTATGACAGATTGTTCTTTTCTCTTATTCTGTGTCTCAACATTGAATTTGAACTTAAATCCATATTTCTGTGAAATACTTTTTTCACAAGATTATAGCAAAACTGAACTTGAACTGAACATATTACATTTTAAGAGAGAATGGAAATCACCATGGCCAACAGGTGTCCATCTTGGATTATGATCTCTCTGAAATGTAATATGCACATCATGATCTAGACATCAGGGGGAACCTCCATAATCAATTTCAAAAAGATTTCTTTAGTACATTTTGAGAAATATATACTTCCATTGTCAAAATTCAAGATGGCCACCTGTCAGCCATGTCATATGCACAACTACACCTTACGGGAAACCTTCATGTCAAATTTCAAGGAGATCCCTTCAGTCCTTTCTGAAGAGTAGCAGTAACAAACTTCCTTTGGTCAAAATCCAAGATGGCCACCTGTTGGCCATGTTGGATTCCGATCTCTCTGAAAATGTAATATGCACAATAATACCTCAAGGGGAACCTTCATGTCAAATTTCAAGGAGATCATTTCAGTCATTTCTGAGAAATAGGGGTAACAAACTTCCTTTGGTAAAAACCCAAGATGGCCCCCTTTGGGCCATGTTGTTTTCCGATCTCTCTGAAAATGTAATATGCACAACTAGACCTCAAGGGGAACCTTCCCTTCAGTGCTTTCTGAGAAATAGTGGTAACAAGAATTGTTCAGGACAGATGAACGACAGACGGACCACAGATGCAGGGCCATATGAATAGCCCACCATCAAGAGATGGTGGGCTAAAAATGTGACAAGTACAAAACCAGCACTGTAAGATGTATTTAACATCTGTTTGTATGCATATTTGGTGCAAATAAAATAATTTTTATACAGAATAAAACATGAAACATCATTTCAATTTGTTTTGTCAATTTCATGAAGCAAACGGTCTATCCCCCAGTATTCCGGATCTAGCGTATTCTAGCCTTATTCTCCCATCCCATGGTCGGCCGGAATAGACAGATTATACTGTGTATATATAAAACCAAAAATAATTTGTGACCTCACTTTTTGCTTTTGATCTTTTTCTGCCATCTTGCTTTTTCTTCTTTGTATGACAGGAGAGCTCTGTATTTCATCAATTCTGCTCTTCTTTCCTTGGCCTGTGGAATACATTATTTTTACCGGATTATTAATTAATCATTTATTATACACAAATGTGGCTGCAAGTGAATTGATTTAATAATTCAACTGGCTGAACACTAAATACTACAGAAAGTGAATCTTTTATATTTATTGTACTGGCGATGAAAATAGTCTATACTTGGAACCATATACAGATACAAAAAGGTTGTGTTGAAAAATAAAGTACTGTATACATCAAATATTTGATCCTGATTAATTTTAGTTATTTTGATCATTAATAGATAGATGCGAGGACAAAATTAAAATGTAAGCGAAATTTTCAAGTAACATAACTTAAGCACCAAAATTTGCAGGTATACAGTATATGACCATTGGACATCTATTTTTGGCATCAAAACAAAGGTTTAATGACATAAATCTTAAGTGCTTCATGGCTGTATGGCAAATTTGGACAAACTTATACCTAAGCTTCAACCATTCTTAGCTCAAAGACACAAAGAGGCAAGTTTTGGCGAGTGGTTTGTACAGACTAACCTGCCGTAGCGACACACTGGTTTTAATGACACCTGACTTACAGTAAGTATGTGGAACCCTCCTATATAACTGACCTGATTTAAGGGACTACCTGTCGTACATCGACTGACGACCGTTACTTTCTACTCCCAATATTTTGACATGATCTTCATTAAGTGACCTTGATAAGACCACCTGTCATCATGAATTCTTACCTTCCATGAGATCAATTGTGTATAGACAACAAAATGGTGACAGTGGAGAGACAGTGCTAACACTAGGATACAACATCACAGACTCATAGATCATACACCTGTAAATCAATCAGGGGTGGATATTAACGGTTGCCCATTCTCCCGAGGTGACCAAATTTACGATCGGGCGAATTGCTTTACATACGAAGTCGCCCGTTTGGCTAATTGATTTCTGGGATTTTTTGCCACTTTTTGGGGCCAATATTCGGCCTCATTCCCAGTCGGAAATAGTATCCGTTTTTCCCAATTTTGGTCCTTAAAATTCCCAATGTGATGAAGTTAAAATTTTGACATGTGAATTTCGAATGTCCGCTTTTATCAAAATGAAAGTAGAAGTACAACCATTCATCATTTCAAAAAACTCAAGTTTCGAAAGTGGTCCATTTCCTTCTATTTGTAGTTCAAAATGCAAATGCTAAAACCACTTAGAAACCAAAATAATTATTTTATTGACAAGTAAACACGTTTGTCTTTACCTCTTGGCCAAAAATGTCACAGAACACATCGTATGTTGACTGTTGTTGCTTGCAGTTTATGGAGGAAGTGGAAGTTGGGTGTGTGTAATAAAAGAACCAATATAGAATGGAACTGAATTTCAGGATTTGTTAAAATGATGATACATGTACATGTAATACTTTACATTGTATACAAGCTATAAAAACTTATTTAAATGTAGGTGAATGATAAAAGGAAAACTAGTTGTTGTGAATAAAAAGTTTTAATGAAATACATAAAATGGATATTGTTTTAAAAAATGAAAACTTTTGTAATTTGCATCGATTTAAGCACACATTAGTTACATTGCAAAATAATAATAATAATGATTGATATAAATGATAATACAGCTGCATTTACAATCAATTTACTTGCAAATATATCATTCGCATATATCTATTAAAATAACTATAAATTCATAAAATACAAAATTGACTCAAATATTTGTTTTCTTTGTGGGCAACCAAATTTTCATGGCGGGCAAGCACAATATCAGTATAGCACTTGCCTGGCTGAGCAATTTATTAAAAAATGTTACGGTCATAAACTGGTTAAAATTTATTCAAGTAAATTTGACGGGCCCCTAAATTTAAATCTGGCCTCCCAGAATTTAAATCTTAGGAGTCCGTTTGGCTCCTGAGGATTTTTTCTTAATTTCCACCCCGTCAATTAAGATAAAATGTCTTATTAAGCAAGTCAAAATGTGAAATAAAGGTTTTAAAAGTTTCCCTTTGTAACTATATGTTAAAAAAAAACCTTTTATGTATTTTCACTTGATCGGTCACTTAAAACAGGTTAGACTGTATATCTGCTCACTTATCAAGAAAAAACCAATACCTCCTCTAAACTCATTGCTTTCAAAGCTTTCTCCTCAGCGACTGTAAGTTCTCTCTCTTTTGTCAAAACATTTTCACTTCCTTTGAGAACTGCAGCTATCTCCATTTCAAGTGGTGTCCTTGGCTATAAGAAATAAAAACAACTTTTGAAATTTTAAGTCAAGTTCTACATGATCCATAAACACATAGGGGTGTTAATTCAACCTCAAATATCCATGTCACATCTCTGAGACAAGTTCTAAATATTTTATATGGTAGTTAACCTATTTAACCTGGTGGACAAGTGGCTAAATATTTATTTTTCTAGCCATTGTAATAGGATTTTTACCTGTCTCATGGGAAGTGTGTCCAAAGGTATATATCCATTTATGGAAAGAGGATTCAAATGTGGTGTTGGAACCTCTCTGTCTATTCTCTCAGATAAATAATTTCACTTTGTTTGGGGTACAATGACAAGTTAATATTGATATCAAAACAATACAAATATAGAGGGTATACCTTGAATCTCTTTACAAATTGGTCACTTGTCTCCAAAGCTACGGTCGGCTGATCAAGTGGAAAAATCAACTGCTCACTCTGAAATACAATAGAGAAGGAAATTATCACATGTGTTAATCCTCAGGTTGTAAATTAGAAGGTAATCATCACCTGTGTTTAATCTCAGGATGTAAATCAGAGGGTAATCATCAATTGTGTTTAATTTCAGGGTGTGAATCAGAAGGTAATCTTCACCTGTATTAAATCTCGTGGTGTGAATCAAAGGTAATCATCTCTTGTGTTAAATCTCAGAAAGTGAATCAGAAGGTAACCATCACCCACTGTTACACTGTTCATTCTTACCTTTCTGTTCTTGTGAACCACAGGGTTTAAAACACTCACACTGTTCATTCTTACCTTTCTGTTCTGGCGAACCACAGGGTTTAGAACACTTTGAACATGCCCATTCCTACCTTTCTGTTCTAGTGAACAACAGGGTTTAGAACACTTTGAACATGCCCATTCCTACCTTTCTGTTCTAGTGAACAACAGGGTTTAGAACACTGTGAACATGCTCATTCTTACCTTTCTGTTCTGGTAAACTACAGGGTTTAGAACACTGTGAACATGCTCATTCTTACCTTTCTGTTCTGGTGAACCACAGGGTTTAGAACACTGTGACACTGCTCAATCTTACCTTTCTGTTCTGGTGAACTACAGGGTCCCATTTGGATAGCTCCTCAGTAGTGCTCTCATAGGCAACAGATCTTGCAACCTGTATAATTAAAATTGCAACTTAGAGTGATTTCAGCTTTAGAATTTGAGCTATACAAATGTTAAAGAATGGGTATGATAACTTCACATGGCATCGGTAATAGACGAGTATTTATTTCAGTGATGTCATTCTAGTAATATGGTAGAACCTGTCTTGAGAGACCACCCTCTCTGCCACTGAAATGTGGTCTCTCAAAACAGGTGGTCTCTCAAAAGAGATTTTATATACAGAGTTAATTAACTGGGTGGTTTTCAAAATGTGGTCTCAAAAGATTGGTGGTCTTTCTTGACAGTGGTCTCCGAAAACAGGTCCTTCTGTATTGTAATTCATACTCATTTGACCTTAAGTGCACGTGGGATTTAAGAACCATAATGATATAAATAAAATCTAATTACATTGTCTATTTATCAGGGATAATTTTGAAAATGTACAGATTATGCAAATAATGATGTGTAAGCCAATCAGGAGCTGTAACCATTTTTTATTGGCTTCATTAAACAAATTCTATATACAAAAGATACTTTTCTGAGCAGCATAAATTTACATAAAGCTCTTCATACATAAATCATTCTGGAGGCTTTATATCTTAAAGTGATCATATAACCACATCTGATTACCTTGTGCTAGAATTTGGAGGCCTGACAAAAATTACAGCTTACTTAAACCATATGATGCTGTCCTCACACATGCTGATGTACGCTTACTCCTACTGAATACTGCTAAACACAGGACACAAAATCCTTTTCTACTTATTCAGGTGTAACAAATGTGAGTTTTTACCCAAGTCTGGAAAAAACCGGAATCACAGGGTACAAAATTCCTTTTACCTGTTCAGGTCTATCAAATTGGTACTTTCACCAAAGTCAGGAAAAAGTTAGAATCACAGGGTACAAAATCCTTTTTACCTGTTCTAGTCTACCAAATGGATACTTTTACCAAAACAGGAAAAACCTAGTTTCACAGGGTACAAAATCTCTTTTACCTGTTCAGGTCTATTAAATGAGTACTTTTACCAAAGTCAGGAAAAAGTTAGAATCACAGGGTACAAAATCCTTTTTACCTATTCAGGTCTAACACATGGGTACTTTTACCTATGTCAGGAAAAAGTTGGAATCACAGGGTACAAAATCCTTTTTACCTGTTCAGGTCTAACACATGGATACTTTTATCTAAGACAGGAAAAAGCTAGAATCACAGGGTACAAAATCCTTTTCACCTGTTTAGGTCTAACACATGGGTACTTTCACCCAAGTCAGGAAAAAGCTAGAATCACAGGGTACAAAATATTTTCACCTGTTTAGGTCTAACCCATGGGTACTTTTACCTAAGTCAGAAAAAAGCTAGAATCACAGGGTATTAAATCCTTTTCACCTGTTTAGGTCTAACCCATGGATACTTTTACCTAAGACATTAAAAACTAGAATCACATGATCTACACATAGAATACACCAGGGTTATCTCACCTTTTCTTGCTCTCGTTTTGGTAGCGGAACTTTGACAACATTGTTACGTTTTTCGACAGTCTGAAGTTGCTTCTTCAATTCTCCATGGCTAGCAGAATGTTTAAGGGTACCAACCAACTCATGAAGGTGTACTTTTCCTCTGTCTGTTAATAATCAAATATAACATAATGAGGTTGGGAAATATCTGTCAACTTTGGAACACCCAAGGTTATATATTTGAAAAGTATATTTAGCTTCCTCTTAAGTTTCAAATTCAATTGGCCATATTCTACATGGTTCTGTGAATGTGGTACAAATGTATATACATGTATTTTTTTATATATTTCCTACAGCAGTCTCTCAGAGAAATCAGTGTTAATTTAAACGGTGTTTATATAAGCTATAATCGAAGTTCCTCAAATGACATCATACAAAGATGTATCCTCACTCATAACATGACGTCACACCAAGATAAAGTAAAATCCATATAACCTGGTGGGTGGAGTCTTGTGAACTTTTTTTACCTGGATGAGTTTAAATTTTAGGTAATAAAGCATAACATTAAAATTACACTGACTAGAGTAATGGTTCCTAGTTGTCACCAAACACAAGAGAGTATCCAATGAGGAATTAAACATTTTTCCTGTGAGTATAATCATCCATATGATAATCAAAAGGTTACTATGCCCTGCCATCTTTTGTGAATTAGACAATATATCAATCACATATACTTTATACGTTACTCTTCTAACGTGGCTGTTCCATCAACATACGTTTAAGGTGCGATATTCAAATCTTATTTTGTTTTTCAATATGAAAACTATAATATGTAAATATAATGATTGCTGGTTGCCATTCTATTTATCTGTAACCCAAATGGCATTCAAATTTACTACCATTCACTCTGACAAGTGTTCAACAATCAAGTAGAATCATTCATTAATTAGACTGAACTTTTCCAACATTTACAAGTTTACATATTATCATGACATACCTCCACTTGCGCTGAAGGTGAATTCTGATACTTCTGCCGCTGGTACAGTCCTCTGACTTAATTTGTGTCTGAAAAATGTACATGTTTAATAGCTTTTGTCTGATTTTTTCCTATGATATAATCATTAAGCATTTTAAAGGGACTTTCAAATATTTTATTTTAGAATCAAAATTTCATTTTTGAGTAAACTTGTCAGTCTTATGTTTCAGATAATTGTTCCTCTACGGTACCTGATCTCACCTCTGGATTTTCAGAGGTTCATATTTGTCCAATGTTCACCAGAACTTCCTGGCAGTGTTTTTGGTATCTGTTTTATGAGGTGAACATAGAAGCCTATCATTTGACATTTATTGCATATGACTACCACTTCCTATGCCAATCGGGTGTCCGGGTAGCGCAGTGGTTAGCGCACTCGCTTTTCACCCATGCGACCCAGGTTCGATCCTCGGATTGGGCAGGGAAGTATGTGAAATGGTTACCAACCCGGATACGCTCCTGTCCTTCGGACTGAGACAGTAAAAACCGAGGTCCCGTGTCACAGTGAGTGTCGGCACGTTAAAGAACCCTCACTGCTCAATGGCCATAGGTGTCGAGCATAGGCCAAAATTTGAAGCCCTTCACCGGCATTGGCGACGTCTCCATATGAGTGAAAGATTCTTGAGTGGGACGTTAAACAACAATAAACAATAAACAAAAAATCCTATGCCAATCACTTGAAAGATTCTTGAGTGGAACGTTAAACAACAATACAACAACAACAACTAGCGGTCTTATAGTTCATATCATAGCAACTAAAGTACTGAAATGGAACCTTGTTATTTTTAGAAAATAACACTGGGATTCATACTTCCATTTTAGATAAAATAATTTTTGACCATTGGTGTGATAAAATGAAAATAAATCAAATTACAGACAAAATTTTAAAATCTTTTTCCAATGAGTCTCAAAATAATAAACATTTTTTATTGCCTTTTATCACTACTTATTTTTTAAAAAAAATAAAACAGTACTGTCATATACAATAAACACAATTGGATTATATCCAATTATAACCTCAGTACTTAGCTTGAAAGCAGGGGCCTTCTGCAGTTAGCAGCTGCAGATTTAATTACCAAGTTTAATCCAAGTTGTGGAGCTAAAATGTTATTAATATTCATATCTTAGAACTATCTTGACTATCTTAAGTGTCTAATCTATTGCAGTTATTGCAAGAATCTTCATCCCTATTTCAAAAAAATGTGTTTTGTTTTGATATTTCAGTTTCAACATGTTGGATTCAGTTTATAGCATGGTCAATAAAAGAATTGATATCCACTATGATTTGTTTATTTAATTAGTAATTTATAACTGGCCAATCAAAGACACACAACCAATATCAGTTAAGCTGTTAAAAGATGCCAGTATGAATGTAAGCACAGATTAAAGTCAAATGTCTGATATCAAGGTTTTCCCTACAGTATTATTTTAGTAAGTCGCAGGGACCCACAGGAACAAAACTGCTGAGAACTTAGTTTAATTTGTGAGTCCCAAAGTCAATGAAATTCAATATTAATTCAAGAAAACAAGGACACACATTTTCAGTCACAGGTTGAAAAAAAATGAGTTTCTGTGTATCCATAGGGACTTACTAATATTCATGTTCTGAGTCCTGAAAAGATTTTATGCATCAGAGACACAGAAATGATGCGTAAGGGAAAACCGTGAAATATGTCTTTATTTTTTTATTTTTAAATCATTAAAAACTGGCCTCCACCACATAACTGAAAATTGTTAATTGTTGTGTAAATCTTCAATACAACAAATAAACTCAAATATTTGACAGATGTAACTGTTATACTTACAATTTTCTCTTTTTGTCCAGAGATGTTATGGCATCAATCAATTGGGAATGTCTTCTGTCGTCATCCTGTAATATATGTCATAAAATTACAACACTCCATTGTTACAACTATATAGAATTTATATTACTTAAAGTAACAGACAGTGTTCTGCATCTGAAAATTGACACACATTTTATTACACAAGCACCTGAATGGGTATACTCAATACTGTATCACTAATATGATTTAATTCACTTTTTGTTGTTTTTTGTTTTGTTTTTTGTTGCTGTTGTTGTTTTTGTTTTTTGTTGTTGTTTTCTTTTGGGGGGGGGTAGCGGGGGTGTTTGTTTGTTATTTTATTTTTGTTTCTGTTTTGCATTACATGACTCATATGTAGGATAGGGGACAATTATAATGAGCAACTAATAAAAAATTGTACTGCATATTCAAATGACAAACATAATTCTAAAGGAGTGTGACAACATAAAATAATTATCTTCAGGGGTTGTAGGTTCCTGGAGTTTGCAAGTTTGTGGTATTTTGTTTTTCCCTATATCTCTTTACAATCACATGTCTGATGAGAACATTTTAAGTTACCTAGATACAATGTATTCAAATGTTGAAGACATACAAGCTACGGCAGATAGGAACAATAAAAATCAATTAAAGTAGTCAAAATTATCACCATTTTCTTAGCACTAAAGATTTAGATACACCAACAACCAAATTTCGACATAATGGATAAACTATTTGACTCAAAATTGTATCATCTGCTTCAAGTACCTTTGACCTATATTACATGTAACTACATCTGTCAAAAGAGTTTGGACAGAAAGTCACATGCTCCAGAAGTTGACCCATGAACTTACATGTACAACCCATTGACAAAATGAACGTCAGTAAACACAAACATTTTAAGTACTCTATTACAGAATAAAATTTGGCTATATAACTGTTATTTTTGCATTGTACAATGAATAACAGATAAAATTTTAAGTGAGATCATTTGAAAAGGGTAAGTATTTAGTTTTCAGCAGTAATTAAATTAGGTTGGTTAACCCCACAAACTAACGATCCATGAGGATAAATAAAACCATGATTGTTACAATAGTGATAATTTTATATCATATTAGTGCATTTACTAAAGTTGTTTTTTTTCATAGTTCTATACATACCTCATCTTCACTAGCACTTATGGTATCTATATTGTCATCATCTAATTCCTCCATTGTATATAATTCTGTAAGAAAAGATACAAATGTACAGAAAAATTCTAATTTATCTATAAACTGGTACATGTGTACAAAAATATGTATTTGATAAATCTGAAAAATATTAATTGGTACGCCAGATAAACTTTGATTAGTGTATAAACTCAAAACAATTTTTTAATATTTCTAAAGTTTACTTCAAATGAACCAGTGGCCGACAAAAAGGGTCCTTTAATTATGTTATATTACACATCTGATGAAATGTTAAGAAAAAAGGAATTCTGTCTGACATTTATATTATATCTAATTCTGTAGAATTCTTTAACTAGAAAAATAGAAAAAGAGTTGCTCTCTGCCTGCACTCATTCTCTTATACTTTTGTGTTTTAAATTCATAAAGTTTCTGAAATCCAAAATCACAGTTTCCCTACAAAATATCCTAAGGATCATTTTCTGAGTTGCTGGCTCATTACCAATACTCAAACATGTCCAGTTGCAGCATAAATTATATTCTTACATTAAAAACATAAAAAGATTTAGTATACATACTCAGTCAATTTTGGTGACTATGGGTCTTGGCTTAATCACAGGTTAAACTAGGCCAAAATCCTGCCATGATTTTAAGTACATGTAAATTTTGTGGAGGGAAAGGTAAAATCATAGACAGAAGTCCACCCATGTGTACTTTCTTTATAGCAGAAAGTGAATTTTCACTGCAACATATGGATCTGTATAACTGTGTTTCTCATCACTGCTGTCTGAAAAAACTTTACTATGCTTCACACTACTGATTGTCTGATGGGGAAGTGATAATCTGGACCCAGTTGAACAACAGGTTGTTAAATTTAACGTGAAGTTAACCAATGTTAAACTTAAACCAATTGGCTAACTATACAGGTTAAATTTAACAATGTGTGGTGCAACCAGGTTCAGAAGCATAGCAACTAAGTAAAGTTTTCCTCATATGGAATGTCATTCCGATTTCTTACAATTTAAAATTGATAGCAATGGATTATTAGAAATGTAACAGTCATGCCATGATGGGTATAAGCAGTTTAACTGCCTTCAGGTAGTAGTCCAATGGTTAGCCTTCATAATAGGACTGATTACACTTATAGTGGTGCCATGACCTATATCTATAGTTGAAGTTAATTACAATAAAACATGCTTTAATGACCACCTGTGTATTGTATACACCTAGTCATAAAAACTGTTTTTTGCTGTTCCCAATGTGTACAAATCAACCTCTATATATAGACCACATCCTTATAAAGATAGGTTTTGTTTTGTCCCTAAGAGGAATTTTGTATACAAGTTTCATTGTAGTTCAATTTATAATAAATCATATACATTATGTTTAAACTTACATTTTATTCTGATTCTGAAACGTGATGGGATTGAACTAATGTTCAATAACATCATTTGCCTGGAGTAAGCTCAGTAAGTGAGTAACATGTTGTAAAAGACTAATCTGTGTTGAAATATTTACGCTCCAAATATTTATACTGAACATGAAAGTCATGAGGTAAAAGCTAGATATATTACTCAATGCCCTCACAATGGGTTCACATTACGTATATTACATCAAATACCTTGTATTCAGAACCAGTATTTACTTCGTGTAAAAAGTGAAACAACGACCATGTGGAAGACATATAAGCAACAAAATGCATTCCGAACCCGATTTAGTTGGAGAGCAAGGCACTGTACACCGAAGAGATGAAATTTTTATCAAACATCTGAAACAAAAACAACAACAACGATGATGATGAATATTATTATTATTATTATTATTATTATTATTATTATATACGATAAAAACTATGCTGCTGCTGATGATGATGATAAGGAGGAGGAAGAGGAGAAGGAGGAGGTGGAGGAATTAATTTTTCCCCTAAATCATATAATCGTGCGGGGTAGAGTCTTGTGAACACTTTCTTGATCTGATATTGGCAAGAATAATCGTTCTCACTTGTCATATTATCATACATGTGTACGCGGTTATCCAATTGGTAATAAAACACAATTCAAAAGGGGGGGGCAAAATATTTTTCATGGTAAAAAAAAGTTTTCATATGCCTTTTGATTATGCAATTTGAAAATCTGCATTTTCTGCGCCCAGACACGAAAATACGCCTAGCAATCAACTAATGAATCACATCGAATATCCTTCTCAAAAGAATGGTGGATCAGCACAAATTTACTTAAAATTTGGGCAGAATTTTGGCTTAGTATCCTCCAGACATTGAATTATGACATCTCTATCGTAAAAAATAAATCGTTAATAGATTCGGTGATATATATATCGCTGATAGATTAATTCAGAAGATCGATGATGTATTCTCTAGCTTCCAGACCCAAAATCACCGTCTTCCGCATGCTCCAGGGTATGCTTCGCAGAAAATGAGAAATGTTCGACTTTTTAAAGCCCAAAGAGTTAATTTTCACATTGCGACTCGTTTTTATCCCGACCAAATGTTGCATTAAATTGACAGACTTATCATTAATACCCAAAATAAATCAAGTTGAGTTTCTGCAAACATAAATACATGAGCATGATGAAGAAGTCCAGAAAAGTTTTGATTTTTGAAAGCTATGGGAAGCTTTTTCCGGACATGACGATAATACATGTATAAATTTTTTGTATGTGAAAAAAGTGCCCCCTTGACCCCGCCACCCCCACCCCCGGTTACTACGCCAGCTATGTCCAAGAAGCCTGTCATAACCGAAAAGTAAATAGATTTGACAAGTTATGTGAATTTGACAATATTCTTTCACAAGCAAGTTCAGTGTGTTCGATTAGCACTCTATAATGTTAACTGGGACAAATGGTATAAACTGCATACTCAGCGGAAACATTTGGATGCTAAAGACAAAATAAGTCGTGTTCACTCTTGTGCTTAATGACGTGTATTCCGGTCAGCCACTGCTGTACTAGACACCGTACTGGCCTACCAGTGTGCTTAGATCTAGTACTACGACCCGATAATTTATCAGTAGTCTACCATATAATTGGGAAACCCCATAAAATAAATAGTGAAATACATATGAAATAAAGGGAGCAAATAAATATATATTAACGTTTCCATTCATTCATCGTCGAATTTCTGTGCATTCATTCACAACCACGTACGATGCATGGAGAACAGGATCATCGTTTATCGAAACAAAGAGATGCGGGCATGGGATATCCTTTATATGGAAACCACAAATGGCAGGCAAAACGTGAACAGCAATAGAACGAAATTTCGTCAAACTTAGAATAGAAAATCAAACTCAGACAACATGGAAAGCATTGAAGAAATGATGAGAATGGATAAAGAGAAGCTTGCGGCTCCCGTCAAAACTGTAGAGGTAGAATGTCTTTGTCAACTCAAATTGTATATGATAGTCAAAGTTGTGTTCGACTGGTATTATCTTGGACTGTTATGTCGTAGGCTGTATTGTACTGCAGTGCAGTACAGATCATGATGCAATGCTCGTGTCATGCAACTCTGGCAGAGCAGGCTGCTCCATGGCTTTTTCTAAACATCCCCTTTTACTAAAATCTAACTATAATGACACAGAATCGATATTTTGTTTTAATTCTCAAGTGCATTTATGTTTAATTTATTAATTTATTTTAAATACATAGTGGCTATTCTTACGTGACCGTAGTTCATTTTCAACCGGCTATTCTTACGTGAATTCCGACCGAGCATGCACATACTTTAATTGTCAGACTTGTTTTGGTTTTGTGGTCTGCCTAAAAAATAAAGATGGATAGTTATTCTTTCGTTACTGTAATGTTTTTTCACCTGGCTTTTCTTACATGAATTCAGACCAAGCATGCGTAGTTACAGCTACAACGATGAAGGTGTTTTGCTATTTTTATTTTTCTGTCTCTTTCTTCGTTGCAGTCCATCCTTTTATACGAGACATCTGAAACTGGCGATTTTGGACAGATTTGTCAGGTCTCATCTCGGAGCTATTTCCTTCAATTCAACTCCTCCAACGATGAAAAATTAAACATATATTTACTTTGGAGACATTTATTAATCCATCCAAGAATATAATTTTAAGAATCAACACGTTAAAGTATGCTTTTTCAATCATATAACTTCGATCGCTAAGTTTTGTTTATAAACCCCAACATCTTAAAAATGGAGATAATGCCCCATAATGGGCATGCACACAGACCAAAATGTCCAGTGCAAGTCACTATAGTTTGTTTCTAAATAAGTTTACTCAGTATTTTGAATAATTGAATAACAATATACAAAATTTAAAAAGTTTATCCAGAAATAGACTATAGAATTTTTCCACTTTGTGTGCATGCTAATTTTCACAATTTTCAAGATGGTGGGATTTATAAACAAAACATGGTGACCAAAGTTATATGATGAAAAAACATAATTTAAAGTGTTGACTTGTCAAATCTGCCTGGTTTCAGACATCTATTATAGCCAGGTGAAAAAAAAAATTACGGTCAAAGAAGAATAACTATTTATCTTTATTTTTATGGCAATAGAGTAAGAATAGCCACTGTGTTATTAATTTCTGTGGAAACTCTGGGTAAAAAATTGGAGCTCGGGCATATAATATAATATTCTTCGATTTTACCCAGCATTTCCACAGAAATCAATTCATTTATGTACTATTTGTGTCATAATTAGAGACCTATAATATAATAAGTTATTTTTTTTATCAACAGGCATCCATTTATTTAGGGTGTCAGGTTGATTCACCCAGTTTTCATTTCGTGCTTAGTTTTTTTTCACCCTGATGCAAATTCCCCTTAAGCTTCGCCCTGAATCATTTTGCCCAAACTTTAAATATACCTATCTTTATTTATATTTACCAGTATTTGACACATACTGTATTATTACAATTGTCAATGAGCAAATTGTCTGTTATGATGTGCAGCTAATTAGATCTAAATACAGTAAAACCTGCTATAGCGGTCACCTCTACATAAGGATCACCTGTCTATAAAGGCCATTTTTGAAAAGTCCCTTTACTGCATACTTCAACTAAATTGAACCTGTGTATAAGGGTCACCTGCACATAAAGGTCAATATTTTCTGGTCCCTTGGATGGCCCCTATATACAGGTTTCACTGTATGTTTGTATAAGAATTTAATGAATGATTGTAGTTGGGAAATCACACGTTTTTTAGTGTTCAATAAAAACTGAGGATAATGAGAAGAATGTCTTCTACATGTATATACATGTAATATGGAATTATTTTAAAAGTGAATTATTGAAAAGAAAATGCAGCCAACTTCTTTAAGGGTGCAAGGTCAGGTATGCTCATGCATATACATGTACATGTACATGAATACAGATTTATACACTTCACCTTATATAACATATAAATAAGAACAGACCCATGGCAAGTGAACTCGAAGCTAACACCACAACAGGCTTCAGAGGTGAATGAACCTGCATTCTTTATTTAGTTAATGTGATTTAGATGTGTCCAAGATATCTGTAGATCTGGAGATTTTCATCTTATTTTTCAATAAGAGATCAATTTAAATCAGATCAACAATAAAGTACTAAACAAGTCCAACATTTAATTTGTAGTCAATATCAGATTGTTATGGTACTGAATTACTTAGGCATTCTTGTTCATTTACTGTAATTATGGGAAGCTTGTCCACTCGTACCCATTGCAACTCATACCTACTTTGGCTGACCCGGCATACCCAGGCTTGGCTGACTGGTATCCACATTCATTGGCATTTGAACCCATCAGTCAGTGGATGACTTGTACCCATAGCTTTGCTGACTGGAAATAATTATATCAATAATTCCAATAGACATTTGCTATTAATATCTCTAATCTATTTAATATTGAAATTTTACAGTTTGCACTCATGATCAATTTGATAATTTTGATAACTGCATGGGTATTTATTTGTTTTGTTACAAATGTATTCGGGGATTAATATCATCAACATGCTGGTCCTGTAAAAGGCCCATTCCCAATGCAAAATCTGTTATTTTTCTTCCCAGTCTTGAGCAACAGTTACCCAGTTATGTTCACCATGTCATTCACATTCGGTACTAAACAATAAAAAGGAGAATTTTGTACATTGTACATGTATGAACTGCACTTCGAAGTCTTCAGATGGAAACCATGTTGTCAGTTAATTAAGACAAGCGAAATGAGTCACAAATTTTGTGTCTTCATTTTTATGAATTAAATGACCATAGTTACATGTACTTTTTCCTCAAATTGGCCCATTGCAACATAAAATTCCCAATTGGAAGGGTACAGGACTCAGTCCCAAAAAAGGTCTATTACCCCCCTGATGTTAAAATGATGTCTTGAAAGTTGAAATGGAAATCTTTCACAGTATTAATTTTAACCAGTGAGTTCTTGCTAAAATTTGTATACATTATTTTTATCCTAATCATATAACTCATAATTTACAGGACAAATGGAAGTTATTACCAGCTTTTCTGAAGGTGAAAGGACTTGTGAAGCAACACATTGATTCTTTCAATTACTTTATCAATGTGGAGGTGAGATATATAAGTTTCTATAAACTTATTCTTTCTAGATTTTGCAAATTATTAACATTTGTATTATGTATCAATACATGTGTACATACTTTGGTAGCAAGAACTTTGTGATCATGATGATATTTAATTTTTAAAGTAATTGATGTGTTTGATATTGTAATTGTTATATAAATGATCTGTGATATATATTTACATTACATATTTATAGGTGTACCAAGGTAAAGTGCCACATCCAGTTTCCCCTGTTATAATTTGATTTAGACTTGTTGTGTTTGTAAACATGTGCCAGTTTACCTTGGTAGACCTGTATAATAATAATGATAAACTCTAGTTATTAATGAAGACCACAAATGAGTAAGATGAGGTTAAATGATTGTTCTCTTTATTTGATTTGCAGATCAAGAATATAATGAAAGCCAATGACAAGATTACAAGTGATGCAGATCCCAACTTCTACATGAAGTAAGACAGAAAGTGTTAAACATGCTTAAATATAAACGAAAGCTACAATCTTTCATCTGAGTCAAAATACATTTATATTTGGAGGGTTCCAAGTTCATTTAGAATGCCAATCTTTTCTCAGTTTTATCATGTTTATTGATTGCCTGTCATGTAACATGTGTAACTTTCAATTATGTAAGCCTCTCTGATTTCTGGTCCTACTTAGTAATTGTATACTATGCTGTGTCTGGGTTTGGTAGATGCTGTTACTTTGCTGCAGAATGTTGTTTTACAGAAACAAATAAGTCATTTTCATCTTTTTTTTTACAAAAATGAAAGCTCAAGGGCTAGAAAGTGCTAGCCAAGATTATTGCTTAAAATTAATTTTGTTAGCTAGCTCATAACAATGCAATAAATCTAATTTCCTGTCTTGATCCCAAGAAATCTCAGATCCTGTAAAAGACTTATAGTTCCTGTACTGTCATTAGGCTTCAATTGATATTCACTAACATCATGTACATATTTGTGAACTTTCAATTAGCAAACAATTGTTTAGTACAGGACCAGAAGGGGCTCAAAAAATCATTGTGGCAATACTGTATCAAAAAGAATTATGAACTTCTGGATGGACTACGAACTCTCCTTTTGGAAAAATGACAATAATATTATAAAGGGGACAGAAAGTATAAAGATGTAGTACACTTAGCAACCTGTGAATAAATAATGCTAGTTTAAATGATTTTAGAGTATTATGTATGTATATTGACTGAGGTTAAATTTTGTTAGTCGCTTTATACTGTAAGGTATTTTTATTCAAGGGTAGTTGTTTAATTTACAGTAATACACTTCTGTGACTTTAGGAGATATTTGTTTTAATTCTTCAACAATATTTTACATTTTCCAGAAAGGAACTTATTCACTGGTATTAAAGTTCGTGCATGATTAGTCGCGAATTGTCTTTCTGATACTTCATAAGTTTAAGGTATTTTATTCAAGGGTATTTAATTTCGCGGATATTTCTTTGACCATGAATATAGCGAAATTAAATCTCCCGCAAATAAAAGCAAATATACAGTAATACACTTCTGTGACTTTAGCCATTTCAATTGACACTCATTTATCCAGGGTGATATTTGTTTTAATTCTTCACACAGTACTGAGTATTATTGTTTATAAACATACATCTATATTATTCAGGTGTCTGTATTTGTTTGTTTGATTGTTCACTAGTAACAGGGAGAACTGTTTTCTTTGTCATTTATCATGTTTCTGGTACTTCAGAATTATAGAAAACAAGTTTCAATATTCATTTCAGATATTTGAATATATATGTAGGAATGCCTGATGTTGAGGAGGGATTCAATATCACAAAACCGATATCACCTCATGAGGTTAGTTTATACCTAAAAATGATATTTTTTAAATGTTCTATTTGTTTTAATTTGGTTTGTTATTGCTCTGTAATATCTTGTTTTAGCTGCTGTTCTGATCACTAGTTGTCCATCCGTTAACTTTTCACATTTTTGACTTCTTCTCTGAAACCGCTGAAGGGATTTTGATGAAATTTTACTGGTTTCCATGGTCCTCTACCAAGTTTGTGTTTTTTGGCCCAATCAGCTTGGGTAGATCCAAGTTGGGGCCAAATAGGTTTCAGGGGGTGTCCGTCTTTGAAAATCTTCTTCTCCAGAACTGCTGCATGGATTATAAAACTAAAAAACTAATTGTGTCTGAGTGATCAACATGATGTATAATTCAAGTTTGTTATTTTCATAGAAATCAGAAAATTAATTTTTGACATATATTTTGTCTTTTCAGACTGTCATTTTCATCAATTTTTCATGATTTCTTTGATTTCCTCCCCGTTGGTTCCCTATACTGCATTAATTTTATGTGTTTTATCTATTTACCTTGTGACTTTCAGTGATATCTTGTTTCAGTTCATCTGCTAGGGAAAAAAGTTTAACTGATTTTTCTTTCTTGAAAACATGACAATTGCCATACCTCTCCCATAGGCTGTTTTTTTAGCGTCCAAGCCTGGTGGTAAAGGTGGATCAGTCTGACGTCTGGGACAGGAGCAGGTAGTCTCATCTTCTACAGAGGCAAAACTCTGCATGCTCCATCCACTACATATAACCAATAATCCAGGATGGGATGTCCAAATCATATATGTACAATAAAGACATAACCAACCTTGTCGTCAGCATCAGCTTAAATCGTTTCTTTGTCCGTGAGCACGGCCACCACATGCCCAGCATGTGCCTCCGGGTCCTTGTACTGATTTTTGGCAGAAGTGATGCATCCTTCCTCCTTGACCTTATTTGTCTCATCCTTCACAGCTGCATATTTCATATACATGTATTACCACAAACCATGACAGAATTGAACAACTCAACAAAGGTTTATTGTAGAAGATTTGATCTTATGACATTTAATCATCATTTGTTGTTATATTTGTGTATACTTATAATCACAGAATGTATCCATGGTTAATTAACTGTAATAACATATTTATTTTATATTCTGCACCTGTCATAAACTCACTAACTCATTCAATCATTTGTTTCAGTGTCGTCTTAGAGACATGACTTACTCTGCACCAATTACAGTTGACATCGAGTATACTCGAGGCAATCAGAGAATTGTTAGGAACAATCTACCTATAGGAAGGTATAATTTGTCTTATCATACCTTCAGAATTGACCTATAGAAATGTTTAAGTTGATCATTAATACTATGGCAATTTTCTTGAGAGATCACTCTCCAGAATAACGTAGTTCATATTCAGAAATCCACATGGTAGAACAGGTCTTTGAAGATTCTGTTTTACAGACTTGTGTGTCAGGTCAAAATTTTATCCTAAACTTATATTTTTAGTTATCACTTGATGACCTGAACTTAATAAAATCAACTAAAACTATATGAATAGCTTATATACCTGGGATTTAGATGTTTACAGTGTTGGTTTTATGTAGACAATAGTTTATATACTGAACTCTTTTAAATCTCCAGAGGGAATTTATGAGAAAGCAGAGAGGGTAATAAATTCATGTATATATACGTTAATTGCAATTTCTTTTTTTTTTCAGGATGCCAATCATGTTGAAGAGTTCCAACTGTGTTTTAAATGGAAAGAGTCCAGCCGAAATGGCAAAGTTAAATGAGTGTCCAATGGATCCTGGTGGATATTTTATTACAAAA
Source organism: Atrina japonica (assembly GCA_030159075.1). Lineage (NCBI taxonomy): Eukaryota > Metazoa > Mollusca > Bivalvia > Pterioida > Pinnidae > Atrina > Atrina japonica. The sequence continues at coordinate 165,279 of BROG01000814.1, forward strand.
GGAACAGAAAAAGTTATACTTATCCAAGAACAGCTTTCCAAAAACAGAATGATTGTTGATACTGACAGTGGCAGAAAAGGGACAGTAGAATGTTCTGTAACTAGGTATGTCATGTGATCAGCAATGTCATGTGATCAGGTATGTCATGTGATCAGCAATGTCATGTGATCAGGTATGTCATGTGATTAGCTATGTCATGTGATCAGGTATGTCACTGATAAGGTATGTCATGTGATCAGGTGTGTGGTGGTCAGCCATGTCATGTGATCAAGTCTGTTGTGTGATCAGGTATGTCTAGTGATCAGTGTTATATGATCAGGTATGCCACATGATCAAGTATGGCATGTGATCAGGTATATTGTGTGATCACACAATCAGATATGCCATTTGATTAGGTACATCAAGTTATCAGGTATATCAAGTGATTAGGTATGTTGTGTATATCATGTGATCAGATACGTCACATGATTAGGTATGCCATTTGATCCTGTATATCAAGTGATCAGGTATATCAGGTGATCAGGTATGTAGTGTAATCAGGTATTTCATGTAAGCAGCTATGTCATGTGATCAGATGTGCTATCAGCTGTGTCATGTGATTAGGTATTGTCATGTGACCAGGTATGTCCTGTGATTGGGTATGTCTTGATCAGGTATGTTGTGTGATCAGATAAGTCACATGATCAGGATTTCATTTGATCAGGTATATCAAGTGATCAGGTATGTCATGTGAGCAGGTATGTTATGTCATCAGATGTGTTTTGTGATCAGCAGTGTCTTGTGATTAGGTATGTCATGTGATCATATATAACTTGTGATCAGATATTTTGTGCGATCAGGTATATCATTTGATCAGGTTTGTCACTTGAGCTGGTATGTCATATGTTCATATATGTGGTGTGATGAGATATGTCATGAGATCAAATATGTCCTGTGATAAGGTATGTCAGGTAATCAGATATGTCATGTTATCAGGTATATTGTGTGATCAGGTATGTCATGTGATCAGGTATGTCATTTGAGCAAGTATGTTGTGTGTTAAAGTATGTGGTGTGATTAGATATATCATTTGATCAGATATTTCATGATCAGATATGTAATGTGAGCAGGTATGTGGTGTGATCAGATATCATTTAGTCAGCTATGTTATTTGATTAGGTATGCCATGTGTCAAATATGTCGTGTGATCAGATATGTCATGTGATCAGGTTTATTGTATGATTAGGTATGTTGTGTGATCAGGTTTGTCATGTAATTAGATATGTTGTGTAATCAGATTTGTTGTGTGATCTGATATGTCATGTGATCAGGTATGTGATGTGATTAGATGTTATGTGATGAGCTATGTCATGTGAGCAGGTATGTGGTGTAATCAGCTATGTCATGTGAGTAGGTATGTGGTGTGATCAGATATGTCATGTGAGCAGGTATGTGGTGTAATCAGCTATGTCATGTGAGCAGGTTTGTGGTGTGATCAGCTATGTCATGTGATCTGGTAATGTCAGGTTATTAGGTATGTTGTGATCATGTGTTTTTGTCAAGGCCTGTAGGGCAACACTGGGAAACATGTGGGTGAAATCCAATTGGACTCCATTGTAAATCATACCAGGATGACTCTCCAGTTTCATTATTTCTTTAGAGTCATTTGTATCACAACAATTAATGCCATCCTAACACTTGAAATAAGACATTTTTCTTTTTACAGAGATGTCATCAAATGTTTTTTGCCCACAATCCCAAAAATCATGCATACTAGATTTGACACACTAAGTGCAAAAAGTGCACACAAAGATTGAATCTCCTATGCTAACATGACTAACAAACTTACATAATCATGATTTCAGCTCTATGTGTTAGAGATAGAGTAAGACATGTTAAACAAACTTACATAATTATGATTTCAGCTCTACTCATGAGAGAAAGAGTAAAACATACGTATCCACAAAGAATCATAAGTTTTATCTTCGTCACAATACATTTAGTGAGGTAAGTAGAAGGTTTTTTCTTTGGATTCCTAGTTGCCATGGAGATTTATTAATGTTGCATTTTGTTCATATATGCCATGTGTCCTTTGATACCTTTTCCTGCTTTGCTCTTTTTTGCAATGGAATTATCTTGTTGTTTGGTGAATTGACCATAGAAAATAAAATTTTGTCAGAGGCCATACATTTTCTGTACACATCAGCAATATGACCTGTTAGAGGAAATTTTGAATGTAGATTTCATGCAATATTCTATCCAGGCCTTCTTCTGTCAATTTTGGGAAAATATGCCATCTGTGACACAATTGGGAATTTTAATGTGAATTTGTGTCAAATTTGTAAAAATTGTTAACAACCATGAAATCTAAATGAATTAGAGTGAGTTAGAAACTCTTTCTTAAATGCATTTCCCCTTACAATAATTAATTTTTCATTATGGTTTTTTTTCATCAAATTGGGGAAAAACATAGGTATTTTGCATTGGGAATGGGGCCAAATTTCAACCCCATGGAAACTATAGAAAAAGGCCTGCTATCTCGTATATACCAGAAAGATTATCTGGTTGAGTAAATGCATACATATTACATATTAGTATAAACCTACTGTAACTGTTAGTTTGAATAAGATAACTGAATGTCAAGGAAGCATGTGAAATTTTACTTTAATTCCGATTCATGTGAAAAAAGAATTATTTTGTGTGAAAATGGCATGGAAGCTTCAGACCGCATTTCCAAATATTGCTTCAGCTTAAAAAGTCTCTGAACATTCTAGTATAGTAAAATTCATATAACCTGGCGGGATGGAGTTGTGTGAACCCTTTCTTGACCTGGATGAGTTCAGATTTTAGGTAATAAAGCATAACATTAGAATTACTCTGACTTGAGTAATCATTCCTACTAGTCACAATACATAAGACAGTATCCAGTGAGGAATAAAACATTTTTACCCTGCAGCTTGTCATAACTGAAAAGTGAGTAGAATCATCCGTATGATAATCAAAAGGTTACTCTGTCCCTTCATCTTAAGTAAATCGGACAATAAACATATATATATATATATATATATATATATATATATATATATATATATATATATATATATATATATATATATATATATATATATATAATCTAACATAAACACTTGAGTTCTACTTTAGCATTAGCGCTTTCATGTTTAATCTTCAGATGCTTAACTACATATAAACATTAAATCAACAATCTGAAGATTTAACATGAAAAGGCTAATGCTGAAGTAGAACTCAAGTGTTTATGTTAGATTTTTTATATATACCAGATATTGAGCAGAGAATATTTTCAAAGAATATATATATATATATATATATATATATATATATACATATATATGTGAATATTATTTCTTTTATATATTTCAGTGTTTAACTTATTCAAATTTACAAAGCTGGCTTTATATCTTGTTTGTTAACAAGATTCAAATACATTTGTTATCATTTTTATGTTTATTTTGTAATTAAGTCAGCTAAGTTCAGATATATTAAACTGTATAATTTTGATGATTTTTGTAGGACATTCCTGTTGTGATTGCATTTAAAGCAATGGGTATAGAATGTGACCAGGAGATAGTACAGATGATCGGGAGTGAGGAAGTTGTTTTGTCGTGTGTTGCGCCATGTCTAGAGGAATGTCACAGAGCACAAGTCTTCACAGTTAATCAAGTAATTGATGTTTTGTCTTTCTGTCTATCATTCTACATGTACAAATCAAGTCCATATAACATTGTATACAACATTGTTATTTACTTATTCTTTGTTCACCTGATCTTTCTATCATTCTACATGTACAAATCAAGTCCATATAACATTGTATACAACATTGTTATTTACTTATTCTTTGTTCACCTGATCTTTCTATCATTCTACATGTACAAATCAAGTCCATATAACATTATATACAACATTTTTATTTAGTCATTCTTTGTTCACCTGATCTTTCTGTCTATCTGTCTACAACATGTACAAATCAAGTCCATATAATATCGGATAAAACTTATTGTAAATTACCTCTCTTTTGTTTGTCCTGATCTTTCTGCCTATCTTTCCACAATTTTAATCAAGTCTACAAAATATCAAATACAACTTAAATGGACATGATAACTAGCAAAGAGATGTGCAAGTCTTGTAATAAAATGAATCAACTTACTGGACACTGGCCACTTCATCGTAGATCCTTGAAACTTAAACATGTTACATACCTATACGTTGCAGGCACTGAAGTATATAGGTCATAGAGTGCGACAAAGACGAATGTGGGGAGGTCCCAAGAAAACCAAGATAGAGGAAGCTAGAGATGCTTTACATGGGATAGTTCTAGCTCATGTACCAGTACGTAGTATAAAACTTGTTTATATATTTTCATATATTCCGATGTGTCATGTATATTGTGTCCAAAACATATAGCAACAGATTTAGGTTCAATTAAAAATAAAAAATATAATTTTTTTTTTATTTAAAATGTGTGAAATTTAGACTCTTTTAAAAATATACTGTTATCTATGATAATTTACAATAACTGATACTTTTTACAGGTCATCCAGTGGAATTTCAAACTGAAGGCAGCATATCTGGCTCTGATGGTCAGAAGGGTAATTCTAGCTCACGGTGATAAGATCAAGGCAGATGACAGGGATTACTATGGCAACAAGAGACTGGAGTTAGCAGGACAACTTTTATCTCTTTTGTTTGAAGATCTGTTCAAAAAATTTAATGCTGAGGTAAATTGATCATATTATTTTAAGTTTAAATGATATTTCCAATATTCTTTTGCTTCATTTCCTTAAATGAAGTGGAAGTTATCTTACTTCTGATTAATTTTGGGCAATCGGTTTTTATGTCTGTCTGTTTGTATAATTTTAGTTTCTGTTAAATAAGTTGAATTTCTTCCCTCCAATTTTAACCAAATGTGTTATGTGACATATTTTAATGTGACAGATTTTAAGACAAAATTATTTACCAGCCACTTGAAATGATTGATATATTTTACCAAATACATGCATATGTTTTCCTCAGTCCTGAGTTGCTATATTGAACTAAAATTAAAATACTATGTGTATACTATTTAACAATGTGATGCCAATAATACACTACCACCAAAGCCTTGTTATTGTTTACTTACAGCTGAAGAGGATAGCTGACTTAACTATTCCTAAGCCCAGAGCTGCACAGTTTGACATAGTTAAACATATGCGACAAGACCAAATAACAAATGGACTGGTTAATGCTATATCCACGGTATGTATGTGCTCATGTATATGTTGGAGTGAATTATTTTGTTTTCATGTAGTTTAATTTCATGCAAAGAACATTTTACTGAAATGGAGACTTAAACTGGTTGGAAGATACTGTCAGTTTAATTATTTCAAGAAGGAACAATCACTGTGAAACAAAATGTTGGGTGTACAGTCACTCCCTACTATGATTACAAATTTTATGTTGGGTGTACTTCACATTGTCACTACCTCTTGTATAGTCAGTGAGGGTTCAAGCCCTGCTGGAACCTAAGCTGATTTTGTGAGAAAGTTTGCCAGTTTCCCAGGTGCATTGTAACACCATGTAACTGAAACATTGTTGAGTATAAATCACCATTCAAGCAACACTTTGTGTAATTAAGTTTTTGTTGAAGTTAGAGTCACTTCATGTCCTGTGTTAAAGGACTCGGATAGGTCTTGGTCTGTAAGCTTGGACCCGTCACATGCAGTCGAAACACTTTGATTATAATAGTATCACAAAGGTCAATTTTTAGTAAATTACACTGGTTCACAGAGGTCATTTGAAATATTATTAAATTAACTATCATATGTATCAACGTATTTGAACCTGAGTTAAACAGTTACTTTGTTTACTCTGTTATGACAATATGTGTTGTTCCTATGAGATGTAGAAAAGTATGTCTTCCTTAAGTAGTGGTCTCTGTAAGAATCATGAAAAAGGTGGCATGCTGAAAATCTCTAATTTTTCTGAAAATTGCTCAATGACTTTATTGTGATGAGATATGTGCATAGCGGAAATAAAAAAAAATTACACACTGTTGCTAAGGGAAACTGGGTTTTTTAATTTCCCTAGCAACCGGACCTGGAGTTCTAAAAAATCATGGAAAATTAAGCCATCTTTGTAGTGTTGTGTAATTTTACAGAAAAATCACAGAATAATTATTTTCACAATTTCTAAATTTACAATGTCATCTAAATTTGTTTCTGTTTTCAAGAGAGACAAATAGTGTTCATATAGTTCCTCTCAGATAACAAAATACTGCTGTATTATAGTCAGGTATTTGAAATGATACACAATGGTATCTGTTAAATGTCTTTCTCTAAACAGTACACGTTTCATATTTCGACTTAAAATTGTTACACTGTGATTCCAAGTTGAACTTGTTACACTCTGACTCTAAGTTGAACTTGTTACACTGTGACCTTTAGTTGAAATTGTTACACTGTGATCTTGAGTTGAAATTGTACACTGTGATTCTGAGTTGAACTTTTTACAGAGTGAGTTGAAATTGTTACATTGTGATCTTCAGTTGAAATCGCTACACTGTTTCCTTGAGTTGATATGGTTACATTGTGACCTTGAGTTTAAATCGTGACATCAAGCATTAAAAAATGTTTGTACTGTTTCAGTGTCACCTAAAGTTTAAATGCCATAATTACACTGTGACCTTGAGTATAAACTATAATTTCACTGTCAGTTTAAAATTATTGCACTTAAAATATTGGTTTTGACTGTTATATTTTATCCATGAATTTAAACATTTTGTCTATTTTCATTACAGGGAAATTGGTCTATCAAGAGATTTAAGATGGACAGGGCTGGAGTTACACAGGTTCTATCAAGATTGTCTTTCATTTCTGCTCTTGGAATGATGACGAGAATTTCAAGTCAGGTAAAATGTATAAATTTTCATTGATCATTGCTCGGGAGGGTGGAAGCTAGGGGATATTTTGATTAATTCAAGAACCATACACAAAACACAATGTATCGTGTCTCAAGTCATTGAAATGCTCTGTCAGGTTGTAAGATCAAAATTTTGTTTCAGGTAAACTTTTGGTCATTACTCCTCAAGTTAAACATTTAAGGATTATTTTTATTTATTTTTTTCTTTGTCATTGAGGTAGATTCTCACTTAACTCACTCATCCCTAGAGACACATTTGGACTGGTCTAAATCTTTGATTTACAGAAGGGTCCATTGTTTTCAGGGGTTGATGAGTTAAGAGTGCACATGGTTTTTGTTTTGTCATACCTCAATGACAGAAAAAAATTACTAACAATCCTTATATTTTAATTCAACCAACATTTTTATTAATCAAAACGAAAAATAAAGTCGCTATGATCATTTTTTTTACATTTTAAGCTCGCCTGAACCAAAGGGTGGAGCAAAATAGGCCACAAGGGGTACAACTTTCTAAAAAATCTTTTCCAGAACTGCTACATGGATTGAAAAACTAATTGCATCTGAGTGATCTACATAGATGTATGATTTAGTGATCTACATAGATGTATGATTCAAGTTTGTTAATTTCATAGAAATTGGAAAATAAATTTTTGATGTGTTTTTGACATATTTTCAGGCTTTGTTATTTTCATTCATTTTTGTATAATTTCTTTGATTTTCTTCACTTTTAATCATTTTGATGCATTCATTTTATTTGTTATACCTGTAATTAAGTAGAAAAATGCTCTTGTGAAAGAATTGTGCTGAAATTTAATTTCTGAAGTTTTTATGAATTTTGTAAAACTACAAAAATAAGGGGGGAGAGCTGTGGGTCATTTTTTCTACCTTAGTACCCAAGATCTCATACCAAGTTTGGTTTTTTGGGGGCCAAATTGACTCAAAGGTGGAACAATGGTAGGGACAAAATAGATCACGGTGTGGGAGGGGAGGGTACCCCTCATTGAAAATCTTCTTCAGAAGTTCTGCATAGACTGAAAACCAGTTGCATATTTGATTTGGAATAAATTGGAAAATTAATTTTTGTCTTGTTTTTGACTTCTTATGCAACTTTGTCATTTTCATGCATTTTTAAATCTCTTCCACTCCAAAGGAGTGTTATAATGATTTGTAAATTGAATTTCTCGTATTTGTAAGATACCAACACTGTTCAGGTGAGCAATGTGGCCCATGGGCTTCTTGTTGTTTTAAGGCAACAAGAAAACAAAAGAATAAGAAAGCATGCAGTAATGTCATGTGACCTTGCATGCAGAAAGGAGAATAAATTTTGTCATCGTTTAATAACAGAAAAAAATTTGGTCATGTGAAGTCAAGTAAACTAAATGACATATTAGATGCTATAGCCCTTTTGTGTCTATTGAAGGATGCAATATTTAACCCTCTCAACCCTACAGACCATAATAGACTGGTCTAAACAATAGAATAGAACATTCCATTTAGGTATTTAGAGGTAAAAGACTTTTGTCAAAATTATAGAGTATAGCATTTTATTTAGATAGTGAGGGTAAAAGACTGGTTTAAACAGTAGAATAGAACATTTCATTTAGATATTTAGGGGTAAAAAGACTGATCTAAGCAATAGAATAGAACATTCCATTTAGGTATTTAGGGGTAAAAAGACTGATCTAAGCAATAGAATAGAACATTCCATTTAGATATTTAGGGGTAAAAGAATTGTCAGAAAAATATAATAGAACATTCCATTTAGATAGGGAGGGGTAAAAAACGGGTCTAAACATTAGAATATTCCATTTAGATATTTAGGGACAAAAGGGTTAAAGCAATGCAATCAATGATGTTTTTACTATTTAAAAGAAAATTGAGATATTTTGAAAAATGATAAAATTCTTTGATGGAGTATCTTCAGACATGTTTGTTTGCCATAACAAAGTTAGGATTTAGGACCTAGGACCTTTTTTAAAACAGGCCCAAGGTTCACATGTCAAAGCAGGTGTAGCATGAAAAAGACCCCTTGCTGAATTAGTGTCAGTTTATAACACAGGTCAATATATATGGCACTTTACCTCAGGCTGGTAACATCTCCATAGAGGTGGAAAAATCTTGGTGTGATGTAAAACAACAAAAAAATCAAACATTATAGATCAATAAATCTATAAATGATTCATATAATAAGTGTCACAGAAATAAACAATGTTAGTTAATTATTTCAGTTTGAAAAGACAAGAAAAGTGAGTGGTCCACGATCCTTGCAACCATCACAGTGGGGTATGCTATGTCCATCAGATACCCCAGAAGGAGAGGTATTAATTCTTTTCAATTTTTTCTTTTAAAGAATGAAATGTCAAGTTTGGGTTGTATTATATACATTTTACTAATTTTCTAACTAATAATAACCAATTATGGTGGGCTTGTGTAAACATTCACCTGACAGATGAAAGATCTCGGGTTCGACACCTGGTGTTTTGTCATTTTTAAGACATGGCTGTTCCTTTGCTATTAGAAGCGATATTTATGGGTCCATTAGATTAGACCTTGGTCCCATGTCACCGTCATGTCACACATAACACATTTAAAATCATCAATGCATTGGTGTCAGTCCATAGCACAGATCAAAATGTGTGTATCATCAACTTTACTTTGTAATGTCTCCATATAAGTGTAAAATTCTTGGTCAGATGTAAAACAACAATCAAACAAAAACAAACAAATATCTGAGTTATCCAGATCTGCCATAAATAACGTTATGGATATAATTATAAAGAAATGTGACATTGAAATTAGATATTATACATGTAGTGTAGAATCATATATCTTAACAAGTTGTATAAAATCCAAGTATTAATCCTACCATGAAAGATGAGTGTAAAAATATAGTCACTTTCTCTTCCTGTTTTAAAGACAATCTGACCAGGTCCAATTTGAGCCCCCTTCTGTTTGCTATTGGACTGCTTTTAAAATGAACATAATGCACTTTCAAGTGGATATACTAATATTTCCATACTGTACCATTTGTACATTACAGAAAATGAACATACAAATTTTAAAAATCATCAGGAATAGGGAATTTTCAAGTTAGCCTGGATTACCATTATGATTTTGCATTTATTTGTGCCTTTTCAATTTTGTTTCTCATATGTTCTTCTGATTTTCATATTTACCATTACAACATATCTTACATAAATAGAATACCCTAAAGTTTTAGCACATTAACATTATTTTGTGTAAAGGAATCCAAGAGACTCTTAAAACATACCACAGTGGGTTATTTAGTTGAACGCCAAATTACTGAAATTTAGCAGGTGTGGAAAATGTCCAGACAGACCAGGAATCGAACCCAGGACCCTCCAACACTAGCAAGGCGCTCTTACCAATTGCGCTATTGGGGCTATCATATATTACCGAAACTGAAAATAACGCTAAGGAACATTTTTCAAGTATCACATGACAGCTGATGATAAAAGCAGGATTATATCTGTAATCCAAGCTAACTTGAAAGTTCCCTATTGAAATGATCAAAGACAAGTGCTTGCTATTAATGCTTACCTCATTTAATTGTAGGCTTGTGGACTTGTGAAGAATCTAGCCCTGATGACCCACATCACGACAGATCAAGAAGAAGGACCTGTTATACGTCTGGCCTTTAACTTGGGAGTGGAGGATATCCAGTATTTGAGTGGAGAGGAGATGACTAGTCCTTATGTTTATTTAGTCTTTCTTAATGGTATATGTTTTATTTCTGAATTTACGGTCTAAAACTAAAAATCTGTTGATGTTTTCAGTTAGAAAATAATTTCTATCGAATATGTTTGTAAATGACATTGTAAAAGAAAAATTCAAATGGAAGGTCATTTGTTTTTTAATACTGGTATTATAAAAGTTGAACAGAAAACAATATAACTAACTTATAAGCCTGCAATTCAGCATTTTACTACATGGGTTTCATATACATGTACAGTGGAACCTGTCTTGAAAGATCCCTCTCACAAAAGACCACCTGTCTTTTAAGGCCACAATGTGAAAACCACTTGATTAAATAATCATTTAAATAAAACCTCTTCTGAGAGACAGCATTTTATAGCATATGAGGTGGTCTCTCATGACAGGTTCCACTGTAGTTTTTATAAGGAATGTATACAGCATCTGCCTCAGATGCTCTAGTTCTCTTCATCCTCATGCATCTTAAATACCTGGGATGCAGTTTTTGAAAACAATGCAATAAATTATATTTTTCAGATAATAGAAACATTTTTGACAGAAAAAAAATGAAAATTTTAGTAAATTCTGTTTAGTGACAACTTTATACATGCGCTAGTACATTTAAGGATGGAAGACTCTGGTCTGAAGTTTTGTTTTTTGTATACTAGGAAACATTTTGGGAGTCATCTGTAACTATGTAAAGTTGGTTAATACATTTAGAATCATGAGGCGGGCTGGATATATAAGTGAGTTTGTGTCTGTGTGTACAAATCATACACACAGATGTGTGTACATTTCTACGGATGGAGGAAGATTATGTAGGTATGTACCTCTTACCTTTCAGTCCTGTACTATTATATATTATATCCTAGTGTTATGAGAATTCAACAGTAATTTGTTTTCGACAGTTGTTACATTTTCAGGTCACAATGGATGTGTGTTGTTGTTGTTTGATCTTTGTTTGCATGTCAAAATATTCCAATTTACATGCTTATATCATGTATATTATCAGTTAGGCATTGTAATGAAAATGTTATGTAATAAAAATAAGCGTTGAAAGCCTATGAAGCCAGAATACATTTTGACTTATTGTAATGACTCTTGTCATACTTTTAAAACTGTGTTTCCTTAGTCATTGTCTTTATATGCTATATATTTCTTTGTCTCTCCATCACACTATATATTTTATGTCATTTTTCTTTATCATTTTATCTATACTTTCCCTCTCTGATATTCTCTCTGTGTCTGTCTGTTTCTCCCTCTGTCTCTGTCTCCCTCTCTCCATTTAAGAATTAACAAAGACTTGTACATTGATGTTTACAGACCTTACATCATTGTTAAGAATAGAAAACCTTTAGTTGAAGCTCGACACATTGAAGAATTATCTCAAGGATTCAGGTTAGTAAGAACTGTACATGTGAGACAAGGTAGCTATCTATGTATAGATTTTAGATTCTACACCACAAAGAAAAGAAAAAGACAACAATATCCCACTTCAGAATTACCAAGTACATAGTTATTGTAGTGATTACCCATTACATAGTAATTATAGTGATTACCCAGTACATGGTAATTGTAATGATTACCGAGTACATAGTAATTGTAGCCATTACCAAGTACATGGTAATTGTAGTGATTACCCGGTACCTAGTAATTGTAGCCATTACCCAGTACATGGTAATTGTAATGATTACCGAGTACATAGTAATTGTAGTGATTACCCAGTACATGGTAATTGTAATGATTACCGAGTACATAGTAATTGTAGCCATTACCAAGTACATGGTAATTGTAGTGATTACCCGGTACCTAGTAATTGTAGCCATTATTACCCAGTACATGGTAATTGTAATGATTACCAAGTACATAGTAATTGTAGTGATTACCCAGTACATAGTAACTATAGCAAATATTTAATTTTTAAGCTTTTAAAAAGGGGCAATATCTGTGCTTTCCCAAAAAACTTATTTCAATTTTTTCTACTTTTACTACTTGTACTTGATGTACAATAACAAATAAGAGCTATACACAGGCATAAAAAATTCTAATGTTCCTATATATTTTGTGAAAATGAGGTCAGGCCCAGTGTGGTAATCATATGTAAATAGTAAGGTTGAGTAAATCAATTGCAGTTGAAATAGTGCCAAACTGAGTTTCTTAAGCTATTTTCACAAATTTTTTAAGAATTTGAGAATTTTTATGCCTGTGTATATCTCTTTTTTTGTTCTTTTATATCAATCTAAATAGTAAAAAGGATTTTTTTATTAAAAACGCAGTTAATGCCTCTTTAAGACTTTTATATATGCTATATATATTTTTCACATTCCTTTTCTATCTCCCGGTAATCATTGTTGTTATGCTAATTGCAGGAGCTTTGACGACTTTCTGAAGGAAGGACTAGTTGAATATTTAGATGTAAATGAAGAAAATGACTGCATGATTGCTCTGTATGAGTCAGGAATTACCAGGTAATTACTTATAAATACTTGATACCTCTCAAGATGTTACATATGATACTAGTCATTATGTAGTTCCTGTCTAACATCAACAAAGTTTAGTCTTTATGTCTAAGTCAAGTTGAAGGAGGCAGTCATAATGTTTCTCTTTGTATGACTGCAATTTTCTGTCAAATGGTACAGTTGTTTTATATGAACCATAGAATCGGTTTAATTACGGCTGTCATTTAGCATCATTTGCCAGAGTTATGGGACTTTAGAATCTTTATTAATGGCTTAAGTCTCAGTGGCATGGTGTTCTTCAAATACATCATCTTGCATCTAACTCCATGCCAAGTAATCATGGATACTTAAAAGAACTTATCTGGACACATCAGAAACTTGGTTGAGGTTGTTACTTGTAGTTTATGCCTTGAAAATCGAACATTCAAGAGAGTGGTATAAAATATCAATTGTCTATTGTTTACAAAGTCACATGAGTGGGTGAGAGAGTGGTATAAAATATCAATTGTCTATTGTTTACAAAGTCACATGAGTGGGTGAGAGAGTGGTATAAAATATCAATTGTCTATTGTTTACAGTCACATGAGTGGGTGAGAGAGTGGTATAAAATATCAATTGTCTAGTGGGTGAGAGAGTTGTTAAAATACACAGTCACATGAGTGGGTGAGAGAGTGGTATAAATATCAATCAATTGTCTATTGTTTACACAGTCACATGAGTGGGTGAGAGAGTGGTATAAAATATCAATTGTCTATTGTTTACACAGTCACATGAGTGGGTGAGAGAGTGGTATAAAATATCAATTGTCTATTGTTTACACAGTCACATGAGTGGGTGAGAGAGTGGTATAAAATATCAATTGTTTATTGTTTACACAGTCACATGAGTGGGTGAGAGAGTGGTATAAAATATCAATTGTCTAGTGGTATAAAATATCAATTGTTTACACAGTCACATGAGTGGGTGAGAGAGTGGTATTAAAAATATCAATTGTCTATTGTTTACAGTCACATGAGTGGGTGAGAGAGTGGTATAAAATATCAATTGTCTATTGTTTACACAGTCACATGAGTGGGTGAGAGAGTCGTATAAAATATCAATTGTCTATTGTTTACAGTCACATGAGTGGGTGAGAGAGTGGTATAAAATATCAATTGTTTATTGTTTACACAGTCACATGAGTGGGTGAGAGAGTGGTATAAAATATCAATTGTCACATTTTGTGTTATATCAATTGTCTACAAAGTCACATGAGTGGGTGAGAGAGTGGTATAAAATATCAATTGTTTATTGTTTACACAGTCACATGAGTGGGTGAGAGAGTGGTATAAAATATCAATTGTCTATTGTTTACACAATCACATGAGTGGGTGAGAGAGTGGTATAAAATATCAATTGTTTATTGTTTACACAGTCACATGAGTGGGTGAGAGAGTGGTATAAAATATCAATTGTCTATTGTTTACACAATCACATGAGTGGGTGAGAGAGTGGTATAAAATATCAATTGTCTATTGTTTACACAATCACATGAGTGGGTGAGAGAGTGGTATAAAATATCAATTGTTTATTGTGTACAGTCACATGAGTGGGTGAGAGAGTGGTATAAAATATCAATTGTTTATTGTTTACACAGTCACATGAGTGGGTGAGAGAGTGATATGAAATATCAATTGTTTATTGTTTACACAGTCACATGAGTGGGTGAGAGAGTGATATAAAATATCAATTGTCTATTGTTTACACAGTCACATGAGTGGGTGAGAGAGTGGTATAAAATATCAATTGTTTATTGTTTACAAAGTCACATGAGTGGGTGAGAGAGTGGTATAAAATATCAATTGTTTATTGTTTACACAGTCACATGAGTGGGTGAGAGAGTGGTATAAAATATCAATTGTTTATTGTTTACAAAGTCACATGAGTGGGTGAGAGAGTGGTATAAAATATCAATTGTTTATTGTTTACACAGTCACATGAGTGGGTGAGAGAGTGGTATAAAATATCAATTGTCTATTGTTTACACAGTCACATGAGTGGGTGAGAGAGTGGTATAAAATATCAATTGTCTATTGTTTACACAGTCACATGAGTGGGTGAGAGAGTGGTATAAAATATCAATTGTCTATTGTTTACACAGTCACATGAGTGGGTGAGAGAGTGGAATAAAATATCAATTGTCTATTGTTTACACAATCACATGAGTGGGTGAGAGAGTGGTGAGAGAGTGATATAAAATATCAATTGTTTATTGTTTACACAGTCACATGAGTGGGTGAGAGAGTGGGTGAGAGAGTGGGTGAGAGAGTGGTATAAAATATCAATTGTCTATTGTTTACACAGCCACATGAGTGGGTGAGAGAGTGGTATAAATATCACTTGTCTATTGTTTACACAGTCACATGAGTGGGTGAGAGAGTGGTATAAAATATCAATTGTCTATTGTTTACACAGTCACATGAGTGTGTGAGAGAGTGGGTGAGAGAGTGGTATTAAATATCAATTGTCTATTGTTTACACAGTCACATGAGTGGGTGAGAGAGTGGTATAAAATATCACTTGTCTATTGTTTACACAGTCACATGAGTGGGTGAGAGAGTGGTATAAAACATCAATTGTCTATTGTTTACACAGTCACATGAGTGGGTGAGAGAGTGGTATAAAATATCAATTGTCTATTGTCTATTGTTTACACAGTCACATGAGTGGGTGAGAGAGTGGTATTAAATATCAATTGTTATTGTTTACACAGTCACATGAGTGGGTGAGAGAGTGGTATAAAATATCAATTGTTATTGTTTACACAGTCACATGAGTGGGTGAGAGAGTGGTATAAAATATCAATTGTCCATTGTTTACACAGTCACATCAGTGGGTGAGAGAGTGGTATAAAATATCAATTGTCTATTGTTTACACAGTCATACTGCTTTTTATTACAAAACTACTTACTTCATTCATCAGCTGCTGACTTTAAGAAAAATGTTGTATGGCATAGTGTTGCTCAGTGTATCAAAATTTTGGTTTGGTTTCAAATGTGATGAAAATATATGAGTCAGCGGCTAAGAAAAAGATCCTTAGAACAATTTGGAGGGAAACTGTAATTTTTGTATTTTCAAAAACTTGTATATATCATGATATGAGGAATTAAATAATATGATACAAGAATAAGCACAGTTGAGAGCAAATCTTTTTGTTTCCAGCCTGAAAAATCTACAAATATTATGTCAGACAGACTTCTTTGTTTTCTTGCATTTTATTGGTTATTTCGTAAGGACCTTTTTCTCAGCGACTGCCTCATATACATGTATAATATTTTGTCATAAATATCAATGTTTCACTGTATTTGGTATGTTGCAATGCTTTATGTGTTTAGAATAATAACAGATCTCTGGTTTCTGTCAAACTAAATACAGCGATAGAATCAATGTGGTGTCTATAGAGTAATTTGAATATGTAAAAGATAATTATGGATCAGACAAATACATGGTCATGTTTTTTAGATATGGGGGAAAACATGTATCTTATGTTACAGTACTGTATACCTACAAATTTTCAACCCTTGGTTATTTTTGCCCTTTTATGAAAGAGAACATATTCGCCCAGTCTTAAATTTGTGCTGAATCAATCACAGTCTCATGGATGGCATATGTGTCCATACTTCTATTTAGCTTGAAAATTTCGCTTCCATTTTAAATTTGCAAAAGTGCAGGTATTCAGTATTTTTGTGTCATACAATAACTTTAATGTCAAACATCAATATAATATGCATAACTTTCATATTAATTTGATTGTAAACTTAAAATTATTGAAATTCTTACTTACACAGTGATACAACACATTTGGAGATAGAGCCATTTACAATATTGGGTGTCTGTGCTGGTCTAATTCCATACCCGCATCACAATCAGTCGCCAAGAAATACATACCAATGTGCTATGGGCAAACAGGCCATGGGTTAGTATAGATTTCACATGGGGTTGTTATGTAATAACAACCTATTATGGGTTTACTTCGACTTTTCTTTGAGGGCTATCCTGTTAGCAGTGAAGAGGTAGGTCATGGAGGTTGCATTTGAAAAATATATTCCAACTCAAGAATTCAACTTTTACAGAAAAGTCAAATATTTTGGTGTAAATGAAATTAAATCTAGTTTGAGTAATCATTAAATGAAATACCACATAATTCTACTTACTTCTACCTTTCGAAATTATACAATACGATTTGTAGTTAGGTTAAACAAAATGTCATTGATCTATTTATAAATATGGAATTCCACTTTATAACATTCCGGTGATGTTGAGCCTGCCTTGCAGTATCACTCCGCCTTTCATCATATTGATATTGACAGCTACAAGCATACACCGATTGTAAATAGAAATAATTACATATCACTGATACCAACAGAAGCTAAATCAATTTCTATTGAACTCTCAAGAATATGTATGTTTTCTAGTCCACAGAAAATTGAAAATAAAAGCAGAATAGAGGGGATAACATTGAGTAGGATGTGCTTGTTATGCAAATAGCGTGTGAAATTCATTACAAATAAAATCCTGTCCAATTTTAAAACTATCAAATTAACGTTTTTGTCTAATCCTTAATGAGATTCCCGTGCTTATTTCCTTTATTTATACACTCTATATGGTGATTACATAACCAGCGACTGCTCAATTTCAGCGGACTGTCACTTGTATACTACATTTGTATTGATATCGCAAAGGGAGGTAACTCGAACATTGAATGTTACAATTTTCTGTGTTTCCGTGGAAGTTGGGGAAAATCGCCATGTTCATTGTCGGTTGTTTACACAACAATTATCACAACTTTTGAAGTTCATCACGATTAGATTGGGATGTATAAACCTAAACTCTTTGTGTAATCAGTCTGTTCATAATGGATTTCAAATAGAAACGATTTCTTCAACAAAAAACAAAGTTTTATCCATTGCCGAAAGCGTTGATGTCGATAAGTGAAAGTGGTGATAGATCATTTTGCTACATCGCGACTTTAGGTCCATGTTATGTTGGTGAAAAATGATTTCTTTAACAATAAACATTGGGTAAACTGTCTTTTTCATCCTGTACAGTTATTTATATTAATTAATACAACATAAAGAACGTTATTTGGTTGTTTATTTAGTATAGGCAGTGTTTATGTTCATGTACCACGGTAATAGTCCTAAATAGGATTGTTTACGTTCAATATTACAACCCCTAAAGTTTTTAAAAAAATTATTTCACCTGCTCACAATGTCATGTTTGGTTTAAATTTAAGTAGGTCCCAGAAATGCTCACGTTTTATTTTGAAATGAGTGTTAATGCACGGCAGACAATAGATTCTGTTTAAAGTTGGTGCGGAAGATACAACAAATAAAATCTAAAAAGTTAATTTTGAATTTATTTAGAGGCTGGAAATTGAAGTTTTTTGTTTATAGATCTACATTGATTTAATTTATTTTCATTTCATATATGTTAGATAGAAGTAGTTCGAATCCCATGGCTATTTTGCCAAAATAACAACCCATTTTAGTACTTTCAGTACTTTGATTAGTACTTGTAGTTCTTTTATCATGGGAAAGAATAAAAACAACATGTATTCTTGGTATTGTTTTTAGAACAGTACCAGTCCTGCATGTTTATATGTCATTGCATAAACATGATGAGGTTTAAGAAAGTCAATATATTTTCCTTCATATTATCATACAGTTTTGGGTTTTTACAACCGAATTTATATTAAAAAAGATAATTTTGTATACATTAAAATTCACATTTGTGATCTGATCTGTTGTTGAAGATTGTTGCCATTGGTTAACTTATATTTTGATGATATACATAATTAATTCTATATAACTTTGTATACTGAAGTCTTCAGATGCAGGTCAATTATTATGGTGTTATCAATTTTAAAAGCCCCAAAAACCATGTCTGTAGACAATAAATTAATTTGATTTGATTGTTATCAGTTGTTGACTTACTGTTGACATTTGTTGCTTTAGTGTTAATAATTTATTTTTGAAATTTAAAGGATTGAATTTATAAACACCTGTCATAATGGTAATAGTTTTCTCTAATCAATCATAGTGGCCACCTCTATATAAGGATCACCTGTTTATAAAAGCCTGTTTTTTCAAGTCCCTTGACTGCATACTTCATCTAAATTGAACCTGTGTATAAGGGTCACCTGCACATAAAGGTCAATATTTTCTGGTCCCTTGGGTGGCCCCTATGTACAGGTTTCACTGTATATACTTTTGAATAGATTGTTGTTCCTTTTATACATAACTTTACATCTCAGATCCCAGTCTTGATACATACATTCTTTGTAACTTATTGTATTTTCTAAACACAGGGACAATTGGCTACAACCAGAGAAATAGAATTGACACATTGCTGTACCTTTTGTGTTATCCACAAGCTCCTTTAGTAAAATCCAAGGTAGGCCAGTTGATTGTTTTAAAATGATTATATCATACATAGAACTATTTTAAAATATCTTTGTAACGTCTTGACAAGAATACACATGTACTTTTGCCATTACTTGGCATATGTAATTAGTGGCCGTCTATTGGTAACTTAATTTAGAATCTTGTCTTCAGAAACAATAGTATGTGTTTAACGTGTTTTATTCAAATTTCTTTGAATGTGTGTTTGAGTCAGTGGGATGTAATACAACAAGATAACACGTTCTTATATTGAGAAAACCATAGGTTGTATGTGCCAGCATTTAGAAAGGATTACACACACACACAAACACACACACACACACAATCAGATTTGTTTTATGGCATTATATCTTTTTTTTTCATGTACTCACAGACCATAGAATTAATCAACTTTGACAAGTTACCAGCAGGTCAGAATGCTACAGTAGCAGTTATGAGTTATAGTGGGTATGATATAGAAGATGCATTAATTCTGAACAAAGCTTCCCTTGACCGAGGTAAGTAGTAAAGAACTCTATATATTATAGTTTTCAATTATAGAAAATGCTTGCATTCTCCTTATCAGATTTGTTTTAGAAATTTTAACATGAGGCCTTTAGAAAATATTCTCACAATGCACTAAATATGCATGTATAATGATTGGTGTATTGTTCTTTAAAAATATAACCAGAGGCAACCACAAAAACATAGAAATGAAATTGATTGCAAAGTCTATCTGTAATGACATAGATTTAGGAATTTAATTCAGAAAAGTATTTCTACTTTGCCTTCTTTGTCAATACTTCTTCAAGATGAGCTAGAATTATTGAGAATATTCAAAAAAGATTTCAGAACATTGTAAATTTATGGCATTGATCATTGAACTTGACAGTCAAAAGAACAAAAGTAATTATACAACTGATGCAGGAACATGGATATTTTTAAATACAGTGGAACCTTGCTTTTAAGACCATCTGACTGACTCAAAGTGGTATGATGAGTGAGGTTGTCTCTTAAGTAAGGTTCTGTATTGATTCAATATTAATGAAGAGACTGGAAATTCATTGTGAGGTGGCCTCATAAGCAAGCTAGTCTTTTGGAGAGGTTCCACTGTATCAGCAAGTTTGATCAAATTAATTTTGCAGGATTCGGAAGGTGTTTAGTATACAGGAAGCAGGCATGTACATTGAAACGATATGCCAATCAAAGCTTTGATAAAGTGATGGGGCCAATGGTGGACGCTACATCACACAAACCAATATGGAAGCATGAGGTCTTGGATGCAGATGGAATTTGTTCCCCTGGTAAGGAGAAAAAAATTTATATATAAATGAAATGAAATAATGTAGATTTCATACTGGAAATGCCCTGCATGCATACATATGTGCAAAGTGAAAAAGGATAAATGTTGTTTTTCTGTAAATACAATGATTTATCCCAATTGGATGTACTTTACATGATGTCCTGGGGTCCATTTTACGAAAGGTACTAAGTCCTAAATCCTAACTTTTAGTCTTAATTACCATGACAATGCATTACTGATTGGTCAGTCCCATGACAATTAGGACTAAGACTTAGGATTTAGGACTTAAGAGTTTTTTGTAAAACAAGCCCCTGTTGAAGAATTTTTTCTTATATCTGTGATTCACAAATTTCAGGTGAGAGAGTTGAAAATAGACAGGTGCTTGTAAACAAATGGATGCCAGTGGTAACGATGAATCCACTTCAGTCTGCAGGGGATAAAACGCAACAGCAACAGGGACCAGACTACAGAGAAGTCCCTATAACGTAAGTAAAGCAAGAAATCACGAAGGAATCCATCAAAATATTGATGTACTTAAAAGTTCTGAAAAGCATTAAACAGGGAATGAAATGTATTGAAATCTAATACCTGTTTTGTTTGTTGAATGTTTATTTTCACAGCTTGTACTTCTCTTATCATCTTCCCTCCCACTTCCATGTTTACAATTAGTGTTAACAACCATGCTGATCTTCACAATCTAAATCATGCATTTCAGTTGAATGGTCATTTTAAGCACATTAGTAGCAACATAACATGTAATCAAATGCAACACAACTGACAAGATTAGTTTTATTTTGTGAACAGCCAGGTGACCTATTGCCACCACTTGATGCCCATCAGTGTTATCTATGGTCACTGGCAGTGTCATTGTCTTCAACATTTTAAATCAAATATTCTCAGCAAGGCACTTTGAACCAGATTTGGCCTGATTGATCTTTTGGTGGTCCCCATTTAAAATTGTGTCCAATATCCCCTCCCACCATCCAACATCACTAGCATGGCAAATAATAGAAATTTCTTCAAAATACCATAATTACCTATTTTAAGTTAGAATGTCTTCAAATTTGGGTTGTTTCTCCAGTAGGAGCCTAGTAGTAATGACTGTTTATACATATGGTACATTTGTGTTATGTTATAGAAATTCTTGTTATGATAAATTCTGTTTGAGCAAATGTTATGATGTTAATGTATGTTTTATTTAGTTACAAAGGTTCAGAGGCTGCTTACATTGAGAAAGTTCTTATATCCTCAAACCCAGAGGAAGCATTTCTGATCAAAATGTTACAACGACAGACAAGACGACCAGAGATAGGAGATAAATTTAGCAGTCGACACGGACAAAAGGGGTACTGAAAACTTGCATCATAATCATATTAAAATTGGTTTTATTCATTATCCAGAATAGTATTTGTTTAGCTATTTCTAAAGTATGAAGTTACAACATATCAGCTTGTATGTGTGTGTATAAATATATATAAATATATTAATCATGTGAGCTATTGAATAGGATAAATTAGTCAAGATTTTGTTATCATTTGGTAGTCAATGGTGATATTTTCTGCTGACATGAAATATCAATAATAAACTTTTTTCCCTCACCTACTGTCAAAATTGATTGAAATGCAGTCAAATCTCAAAAAAAAAAAAAAAAACTCATATGACACTATCCCAAAATTTTCAAACTCTTTGACATAAAGATAATAATAATTTATCATACGAAGAGCAAAATGAATCTTGATTTCTCTAACATCTATTTGTTGAAACTTCTAATTTATTCTGCTGTCCTAATTATATTTATACAATGATATCTGTTTTCAGCATACCGACTCATAGATTGTATGACTGGCATAGAACATTAAACAGTTATCACCATTGATTGCCAAAGCAGGTTAATTTGACCTGGACAATAAAATTGACCGAACTACAAATTTGTGATCTTTCTTTGCCGGTTTGCTAATTTTCCTGTTTCATAATATATTCACTGTTTACATCATATATAAATTGATATAATGTAATGTAGAGATGAACCAGGTAATCTGGGCTAGGTGTATTGACATTTGGTAAAGACATTAAAATTATAAAACACAAAAAAAACAATTGAACTGAAGAATGGGACTATTTTTGCTGTTGAGAAGGGAAATAAATCTAGAATCAAATTGAAAGGATTTTTCAAAGTCCTATGAATATGCTTTCTACCTGGAATGAGGGAGCCAGAAAGAATATCTCAAATAGTACCAAACACAGAGATATCCAAGCTGGAATATCTGAGGATTAGATTGTCTGATATATTCACTGAATTTTGGTATATATGAAGATACATAATTTGGTCAAGTGCTGCAGGGCCTGGCATCATAAAACTGCTGAATTACTTAAGTCTAAAAATTTTACTCAAATGTGGCAGATCCTGAAATGTGATTGGATAAGCAGGCCAATTTGAGAATATTCTCAGTCTTGAGTAAATTCTCAAAAGTTTTATGGTGTCGAGCCCAGATGTTAACTGACAATTTTTAAACTCTGAGAAAAGTTAGAAGTCCAAAACTTAAAGTTTGACGTTGGACTTCAAGTTTCTGAAATACATCTGTATGATAACTACAAATACTCTGTGAGCAAGCGTTTTTGCTGACTTTTGTACTAGAATGTTTTCAGATATTCCTTATTACAGTGTAGCTTTATTCTCTTTTCAGTGTGTGTGGTTTAATTGTTCCTCAAGAGGATATGCCCTTCACAGACCTGGTATGTTACTGCAATTATACACATCAAATCATTTGCTTTTTATATTTTTACTGAATGCATGTTATGACCAGGGCAATGCTTGACAAAAATATCAGAATTTTTGTTTATTAGCCCAGACAATCACTTTTAATGGAGCCAGGGATGAGTTGCCCTGGAGTCCCCATTTTACATCAAAGTGCCTTTCAAAACAATCCGACACAACTTAATACTTGTGAAATTGAACACATGCATCAAGACACTCCATTCTAAGTACCAGTCAAATTTATCCATTACCACCGATGTTCTTCAAATGAGGAAATAATTATTTATTCCATAAAATTAGATTTAGGTGACCAAGGCACAAGCCCTTAAACTCGATGAGGCCCCCTACTGCTACTTTGACTGTACAACATGTGTTTACCTTAATACCACTTAAATACATGACATTCTGTTAACATATATTTACTTTTACACTTCAAAAGTTTCTCCGATCTTTTTATAAAAACGAAATTAATTTTTATTACTAAAATGTTTGAAATACTTGTGAAATTGAACACATGTATATATGTCCGAACATGCATAAAGTGCTCTTTTCTAAGAACCAATCAAATTTATCCATTACAACCAATGTCCTTCAAATGAGGAACTAATTATTTATTCCATGAAATTAGATTTAGACCAACAAGGCACAAGCCCTTAAACTTGATGAGGCCCCTTGCTGCTACTGCGACTGTACAACATTTGTTCACCTTAATACCACTTAAATACATGACAGTCTGTTAATATATATTTACTTTTACACTTTAAAAGTTTCTCAGATCTTTTCACAGATACAAAACTAACTTTTTATTACTAAAATGTTAGAAATTATTCTTAATTCTAAGCAAACAATTGTACTACATTTATTTTCTGTCAAACAGTATCCAGTTTGCTACTTAACGTTTCTGATTTTAGTTTGAAGTATACTGCCAATGCTTCATTTCAATAGAGGTGTAAACTTTAACAAAGGCGGTTCATTAAATAGCAAAATATCAGAAGTTGTTATACAGTAAAACTTGATGAGTCATAGTTCAGGGGACCATCTAGAAAAGTTGAATACATCAGGACTTCAACTCGGGAATGGTTAACCAAAATTATAGATTTTTAGTTTCAGAGGTTCTGTAAGAAGTATTTGACTGCTTCAAAACTGTATGAAACATATACAGTCATGATACCTAATAATAATAAATGCTAAATTTATTTTAATTTTTGTGACACTATAACTTTGAGTTTTTTATGAGACGGCAAAGTTTTGTCATGGGAAGCACGTTAATTTTGACATTGGATTATTTGGAGTAATATTTGATGTTTTTGTATAAATGGGCCCCCCAAAAATTGTTCAAAACATAGAGCAATTTGACTCCCTGAAATTTGACTCACCAAAGTACTACTGAGTTTGGGTGAGGACTGTTCGTAGTTTTTGTGATTTATGACATTTTATGACATTATCTCATTTCTTTTATCATTTTCATAATCAAGTATTCAAAGATTTACTTAGATTAGTCATCCTAAGATAACAGCATTCAGTGTTGTAAAGTATACAGGTACTTGAGTCTGTAGACAACTGAATACTGATTGATTGTGTACTATTAGCATTGATATTCTTCTAATATTTGGGTCGATTTTACCCTGCCTAACCTATCACATCTATCTTTGATGTTAGGGAAATTGCTTAAACACAATGTTAATCTTGTATTTTGTTCCGATTTCAGGGAATATGTCCAGATATTGTAAGTAGACTGATCTGTTCCATGATATTTCAGTGGAATTTAATCAATGTGACAACTCTATTTTTGTTTTATACATTTATATACATTAAAATATATACACAAATATGCACCCTCATATAATATATACATAGACTTCAAAGTCAGTGCAGGTGTTATTAAAAGAAATTGGATTATACGATAAGATTTTGTCATTTAGTGAAATTTCTATATTAAGATCTGTATGAAAAACTTTTTTCTTTTAACTTGTGAAATATGACTGCATTTAAAAAAATTAGTGTTTTGTGTTTTCCGTACATGTTTAATGAAAAAACAAAAATGAAAAATCATTGTCATCTTTTGTAACTGACAAGTTGACATAGATAGCTGACAAGTCATTATCAATATTTTTGACTGACATAGATAGCTGGCTGACAAGTTGCTATCAACATTTGAAGGGGGCCTCTGTGGCCGAGTGGTTAGAGCATTGCGCTTTAAATCACAAGGCCTCCCACCTCTGGTTCGAATCCCGCTAGGGTCATTTCGAATTAAGTGGGAAAGTTTGCCAGTTTTCTTGCGGAAGGTCGGTGGTCTTTACCCGGATAAACGGGGTTTCTCGTCCACCAATAAAAACTGGACGCCATCATATGACTGAAAGACTGTTGAGTATGGCGTAAAACAAAAAATCAAATCAAATCAAATCAACATTTGTAACTGACAAGTTGACATAGATAGCTGACATATCATTGCCAGAACTTGTAACTGACAAGTTGACATAGATCATGTAGATAGCTGACAAGTCATTATCAGCACTTATAACTGACAAGTTGACATAGATAGCTGACATATCATTGCCAGAACTTGTAACTGACAAGTTGACATAGATCATGTAGATAGCTGACAAGTCATTACCAGCACTTATAACTGACAAGTTGACATAGATAGCTGAAAAGTCAACATTTATGACATTTGTAACTAATAAGTTGACCTTGCTAGCTGCCAAGTCAATGTCTGGTTCTGACAAGTTGATATTTAGAACTGACATTCATTCGTTTTAGATAATGAATCCTCATGGTTATCCATCTAGAATGACAGTAGGTAAATTGATGGAATTACTTGGTAGCAAGGCTGGAGTCTTAGATGGGAAGTTCCACTATGGTACAGGTAAGTATTTTTATTGTAAGCATACATCTTTTTACTTTGTCAGTGCTATAGTTTCAGATATATTTGCATACAGTGGTGTCTGCTCTCTTATATACAGAGTTATTGCCCTTTTCTCTGTTAAATTGACTCTGTCAGCACTTTAGTGTTTCGTTTGAGAATCTACTGAATCTAGAGTAGAACAAGTTCATGTTATTGCCACTCCCCCTTTATATACAGAGTTATTGCCCTTTTCTGTTAAATTGACTCTGTCAGCACGTTAGTGTTTCGTTTGAGAATCTACTGAATCTAGGGTAGATTAAGTTCATGTTATTGCCACTCCCCCTTATATACAGAGTTATTGCCCTTTGTTGTGTTATATTAATGACATTGTCAGCTCTCTAGTGTTTCATTTGACAATCTACTGAATCTAGAGTAGAAAAAGTTCACGTTTGTTGCCACCCCTCCCTTATACACAGAGTTATTGCCCATTGCTGTTCTAAATTAATGACATTGTCAGCACTCTAGTGTTTAATTTGACAATCTACTGAATGCTACATATGTGATCTTGTAAGTTTATCAAATGGCAAAGATATATAAACAAGATTGGACACACAGAATTCATTTCATAACCTTGGGTAGGATCAAATCACCAAAGATATTCTGAATAAATTCTGTGTACTGACAATTTCTTTATCATAAAGTACATATCTTTACAATTCAATAAACTTTCAAAATTTTGTAAGTCAAATTTTCATTGGTTGAAGATGACACACCTGTGAGAGGTCATTCTGATGTGAATCTATAACAGGTTGCATTAGATTCTCGACATGACATATCAGAAAACGGGGAGAGTGGTGATAGATTGATTTTTAATTTAGATCAGGGAAAAGACAACCAATGTATTAATTCTTCCCAAATTATCTGCCTAAGATTTAAGAAAGTTTGAAGCCTCACTATCTGGGAATAGGAGTTGGTACAGCTTGTTATATGTAACTCTTACTACACAGAGGCCATGTTTCTCTGTCAAATTGGTCAAAGCATCATATTTCAAAATGTTCGGTATCTTAACTACCCAAGATTTGGAGTGCCATATAAGTTATATTGATGGCTTGGGAATGTTACAAATGTATACAGACATTATGATATGAAAAAAAAATTGTATACTGAAATGGAACATGTAAAAAGAATGTTTCCTTTACAAATTTTCAGGCAATTTACTGAAAAATATACATATTGGTGCCTAAACACTAACTTCTGTCACAAAATGTTTTTTATACATTTCCTGCTAAACATTGCAGGTGATGAACATGTGTTTCAAAATTTTCTGTGCAAACAGATAACATATGATTCCTGTACAAAACCACAGATGTGAGTCAGTTTCTTTAACAGGTGATGTCTAACCTCATTACCTTTGTATTGTACAAATCTTTTATTTTCTCTGTAGCATTTGGAGGGGACAAGGTGGACGATTTATCACAAGACTTGATTCGTCATGGTTTTAACTATCTTGGTAAAGATTATGTGACATCAGGAATTACAGGGTAAAAGTTTTCTCTATTTTTAATTCACTGCATTTTTTGTCACAATTCAGTCTGCCTGCCAATGCCGTGCTATATACAGTGCAACATGTCTTGAAAGACCTCTCTCATAAAAGACCACCTGTTTTCTGAGACCACATTTTGAAAAACACTTGGTTAAATAATCCTTTAGATAAAACCTCTATTGAGAGACTATCTGTCTTCAGAGACCACATTTCACTGGCAGATGGGGCGGTCTCTCAAGACAGCTTCCATTGTATATGAAAGATATAATAACAGAAATAATGTTTTTAACTTAGTAGAAATAACAATGATAGTTTGTCAAGGGTGTAACAAGTTTAATAATCTTTATTATATGACTGTCAATGTGCATTCTGATTTTTTTTTTCATTTTGTACATTGTGATTATTCTAGAACATTATATTACCTCAAGTTCTTAGAGGTGAAAGTAATATTATAACCAAGCATACCAGTACCCTGTCCAATCAAAATGCAGCTTTCAATTGGTATTCAGCTTACTCTGTTAATAGAATAAGTTAGTTAAATCTGTTCTTAATTGTGATGGAGTTGATATTCATTATATGTCAGTATTATAGAAATGTCATGTCATAAAGTAATTATTGACTTCTTTGAGGTGAATACAATGAATTAAGTGATAGCTGGTTACATGTAAATGATAGCAGGTGACATGTAAGTGATAGCTGGTTACATGTAAGTGATAGCTGGTTACATGTGAGTGATAGCTGGTTACATGTAAGTGATAGCTGGTTACATGTAAGTGATAGCTGGTTACATGTAAGTGACAGCTGGTTACATGTAAGTGATAGCTGGTTACATGTAAGTGATAGCTGGGGACATGTGAGTGATAGGTGGGGACATGTAAGTGACAGCTGGTTACATGCAAGTGATAGCTGGTTACATGTAAGTGATAGCTGGTTACATGTAAGTGACAGCTGGTTACATGTAAGTGATAGCTGGGGACATGTGAGTGATAGCTGGTTACATGTAAGTGACAGCTGGTTACATGTAAGTGATAGCTGGGGACATGTGAGTGACAGCTGGTTACATGTAAGTGATAGCTGGTTACATGTAAGTGATAGCTGGTTACATGTAAGTGATAGCTGGGGACATGTGAGTGATAGGTGGGGACATGTAAGTGACAGCTGGTTACATGCAAGTGATAGCTGGTTACATGTAAGTGACAGCTGGTTACATGTAAGTGATAGCTGGGGACATGTGAGTGATAGCTGGTTACATGTAAGTGATAGCTGGTTACATGTAAGTGATAGCTGGTTACATGTAAGTGATAGCTGGGGACATGCAAGTGATAGCTGGTTACATGTAAGTGATAGCTGGTTACATGTAAGTGACAGATGGTTACATGTAAGTGATAGCTGGGGACATGTGAGTGATAGCTGGTTACATGTAAGTGAAAGCTGGGGACATGTGAGTGATAGGTGGGGACATGTAAGTGACAGCTGGTGACATGTAAGTGACAGCTGGTGACATGTAAGTGACAGGTGGTGACATGTAAATGATAGCTGGTGACATGTAAGTGATGGCCAGTGAAAATGTAAGTGATGGCTGGTGAATTGTAAGTGATAACTGGTTACATGTAAGTGAACAATCCTTGGCAACCAAAACTGTGATAAAACTGACCTTGTTTCCCATTTAGAGTACAGCTATACAGTAAATATGAATAAATTAACAATACTCAAATCCCAAAACATAATTAAATCACATTCCCAAAAGAGTGAAAAATCCCTGAAGAACCACATCCTAAAATATTTGTATTTTTATATACAAAACTACACATATGTTACTATCTGTATCATCAGACTCCACAATATCATTGTAGCAGAAGGATTCAACGAGAGTGTAGGTCAAGTTGAATCCATCCCCTGCAACAATCAAGTGCAGTCTGATGATATGGATAGAAACATTTGCATATACACAAATTTAAAATTCATTCCGCTTTTAACAATGCCATCAAATATTTTCGATGACATGAATGCCATTTAGAAAAGTAGCTCCAGCAAAATTTCCGTATCCAACTATGTGCAATACAACATTACGTATTGCATTGGCGTGTTGAACTCTGTATTGTAACTGTATGATAACACATGCATGTACCATATTTTATGGCCTATAGGTCGATATGGGGGATAGGTTGAATGGCCAATTTTTGGTAAAAACCTAGGTTTAAGTATTAAATAGGTCAAAGTGGAAGACAGGTTGATATGGGCAGAGATAATAACATGAATGGGAGAATCGAGGTAAGGGAATCATTTAAAAGTATAAGCTGTACAGTATAAATATAATGTAAATGATGTATTTTTATTATGCAGTTTCTGACACAGTCTTGAATTCCAATAATATTGTAACTTGAAAGATCATTATTTTGTCACTAGATTGTGAACACAGTGCATTACGCACACACAAGGTCACATTTAATAGTTCTATTAAGTGTAAATACAAATGGGTTTTTGGCGTAAGCACCTAGATTATCCAGTGTAAAATGTTGAAATACAATGTTAAAATGGGGAAATGCAGATACAAGTTAAATATTTCACTAAGATAAGTCGATGCGGTGAATAGGTCGAGGTGACAACTTTGGAAAAAAAAATATTGACCTATAGGCGTAAAATACGGTAATATATATATATATATATAATCTCTGTCACCAAATATCAGTGTAATTTTAGATGATATAATTTGTATTGACCATGTAAATGTAGTCAGTGTATTTCTTAATTCTGAATAAAAAATTTCAGGGAGCCATTGGAAGCCTATATATATTTTGGTCCAATATACTATCAAAAATTGAAACACATGGTGCTGGATAAAATGCATGCCCGTGCCAAAGGTCCTCGGGCAGTGTTAACAAGACAACCCACAGAAGGAAGATCTCGAGATGGAGGATTGCGGTTAGGGGAAATGGAAAGAGACTGTTTGATTGGATATGGCGCTAGGTAAGATAACATTTGGATTAATTTTAAGCATATTTGATCTTATACAGAATAGAACTTAGTATTGTTTTCTCACAACAGCCATGGCCAGATGCATTCTACATGTTCTAAGAAGTGCTTACTTGGTCAATGCACTGTTATACCCCTTTATGATTTTGTTAAAATACCTGAAGATGTAATCATTTCAAGGATATTTGCAATTAGGGTTTTCCTTGACATTTTAGGTCACCCGAGTCACTAAGGTTGGTCATGTTTAATTTTTAAAAATTTTTAAAACTCATAAATTACTAGGACAATTCTAGTTTGATGTGTAACAAAATATGCAAATTTAAAGAATCATAGGTCATGGATTTGAAGATTAAGGTCAAATACATGTTCATCTTGTTGTGTTCCTCAGCATTGATTCATGTACTGAAGTTAAAGGGAGAATCAGGAATGTAGTTTCTTTTTTCTTTTCTTTGCAGTATGTTGTTGCTTGAGAGACTTATGATATCCAGTGATTCATTTGAAGTCGATGTGTGTGGTGAATGTGGTCTCCTTGGCTATTCTGGCTGGTGTCAGTACTGTAAATCTTCACGAAACGTTTCAACACTCAAAATGCCATATGCTTGTAAACTTTTATTCCAAGAACTGCAGTCTATGAATATTGTGCCTCGACTATCCCTAAAGCCATACAATGAAGTCTGATATATGTAGAGCTTAGCTATTGGTAAAGCCTGTTTTACCCATTTATGCAGTACTGCGGTCAGTGTCATAAGCACTCAGTGTTTGGGCAAGGAAGACTTTTGTGTATCTGAATTTAGTAGTTGTTTTTGGTAAGAAACATACTCTGAATAGTCATTATATTTCAATGGAAAGATGAATGTACCAAGTGCTGGTTCATACAACTGGAGTAACTAGGACTGTCACCTTCCTCGAAAAGTCTTGAGAAATTGAAATTGTTTCCGAGGTCAGGGAATTGCAACATTTGCAAGGAAATTTTGAAAATCAGTGCGGGGAAAATGAAAGTAGTCACCGACTAACTTGACTACCATGTAATGTTTTTATTGATAGAAAAAATGCTCTTTTTTCACCCCATTTGCTTCTTAATCAGAGATGCATCCTTTAAATTGGCCATTTGTGAAGGTCCAGTAGTAGAGTTTTTGACTCAGAAGAAGAAGATACAGTTTTTGATTCCTGGGACATAGTCAGACCAATGACTCTAAAAAATTATAGTGACTGTTCCTTAGCCAAGCTCTGAGTACAAAGTGAAAGTCACAAATCTTTCAGATGAGACTCAAAACTGATGTCCCATTTCATGATAGGCGTGGCATGCAAAATAATCCTCACTGCATCAACCATAGCACAGGTCAAAATTTGTTGCACTTCACCAAAAGCTGGTTTTATCTCCTTATAATTGAAAATTTTTTAGCAAGATGTAAAACAAATTTAAACATGTTAAAACAAAAAACAGCCTTTTAAGAATTCAATGAATGATAATTTATTCGGTAAATGGTAATAATGGATAAATATATTTTCATTTTTGTGAAAGAGCATCTGTTTAATCAGTGTCTTAAGTATTTTAAAATGGAATAATTTAAAATCATTTGTAGATGCTTACTTAAACTTGGCATCTGAGAATCAATGTTTTGAAGAGTCATGATTATGAACTGCATCCACCAATACACTTCTGGACTGATTTATGTCATAAATGCCAAGTCTATTGTGTTTTAGGGATGGGTGACTTCATGTTATTTTTTGAATGGAAAACTTGTACAGATCAAGCATTTTAGGTATGCTCATAACTCATATCGGTATAAAACAAGAATTAAGGTGAACCTCTGAAAACTAGTGACTGAGTGATTATATCTATCTTGACATTGTTTTATATAAAATTGATTCTTGTTTCTTTGTTATACAAACAATAAAGTTGTTTTTGTTGTCAATAAAACTTACCTGCATATTCCTGTTTTTGTCTGTGTTTTATAATGCTTCATGTATATATACATTATTCATATTTAGGTCCAATAACCTGTAGGCCTATAGTTTTAAAGCTGATATGCACAAATGTATCGTCATAAATCCATGTTCTGGAATCACTATGCTCTCTCCTACAGCACTTACAGACCATAGTGATTTTGGATCGTGGTTTTACAATGATGGCACAAATGTTGAAAATTATTACCTTACTATAAACCTTGATTTGGTCCTATACTGCCGTAATCTACTGTGATCTATTGCCTGCTGTTGTGCACTATACTGAGGTAATATGTTTTCCTGGTGGTGTACACTTTACTGAGGTGATCTGTTGTCCTGTTGGTGTGTCCTGTGCCCTACACTGATGTCATCTGTTGTCCTGTCGTGTACTAAGGTAATTTGTTGTCCTGTTGGTGTGCCCTATACTGAAGTAATATGTTGTTCTGTTGGTTTGCCCTGTGCCCTGTGCCCTATACTGCTGTAATCTGTTGTCCTATTGGTTTGCCCTATACTGAGGTAATCTGTTGGTGTGCCCTACACTGAGGTAATATTTTGTCCTGTTGGTGTGCCCTGTACTGAGGTAAGCTTTTGTCCTGTTGATGTGCCCTATACTGAGGTAAGCTTTTGTCCTGTTGGTGTGCCCTATACTGAGGTAATCTGTTGGTGTGCCCTACACTGAGGTAATATTTTGTCCTGTTGGTGTGCCCTGTACTGAGGTAAGCTTTTGTCCTGTTGATGTGCCCTATACTGAGGTAAGCTTTTGTCCTGTTGGTGTGCCCTATACTGAGGTAATCTGTTGTCCTGTTGGGGTGCCCTATACTGAGGTAATCTGTTGGTGTGCCCTATACTGAGCAATCTGTTGTCCTGATTATGATCCTTATTCTGGGGTAATCTGTTTTCCTGGTGTTGTGCCCTATACTGAGGTAATCTGTTGTATTGTTGATGTGCCCTATACTGAGGTAATCTGTTGTCCTGTTGATGTGCCCTATACTGAGGTAATCTGTTGTCCTGTTGATGTGCCCTACTGGTATACTGAGGTAATCTGATGTCCTGATGATGTGTCATATACTGAGGTAATATGCTTTCCTGATGTTGTGCCCTATACTGAGGTAATCTGTTATCCTGTTGATGTGCCCTACTGGTATACTTAGGTAATCTGTTATCCTGTTGGTGTGTCGTATACTGAGGTAATATGTTTTCCTGTTGGTGTGTAATATACTGATGTAATCGTGGGCCCTATACTGAGGTAATCTGTTGGTGTGCCCTATATTGAGGTAATCTGTTGTAATGCTGGTGTGCCATATACTGAGGTAATCTGTTGTCCTATACTGAGGTAATATGTTGTCCTGTTGGTGTGCTCTATACTGAGGTAATCTGTTTTCTGGCCTTGGCAACAAACAAAGTGAACATCATACAGTTTAAAGAAAGTAAAGAAAGAATCCTTGTCCTATAGTATATAAGACATAGTATCTGCACTGGGTTGGTAAAAATCTGCAGGAAGAGTCAGGATTTGTAAATTATAACCCATAACTAATTACATAAAACAACAAATAAATGTGTAAGTAATGTCATTTACCAATAAATCAGTGTTGTATGACATTATACCATTGAAAAAAAAAAAAAAAAATTGTGACCAGGCAGTTACGCACTTGATCAATACAGTAAGCGTGGAATCCTGAGTTTTATTCCTTGTAACAGTCTTTTACATGTCATATCTTTTAAATAGACTTTCAGTTTCTCGTCAAGCAAACAGCACAGGTTTAGTTGCAGGTATTTTGGATTTGAGATTTAAAATTGTCACTGCTTTTGGCACAAGTCTGTACATGTTGCACATAAAAATTTATGGCATTTCACCAATAGTTCATGGTGTCCCTATGTAAGTGAAAAATAATTTGCTGTATGTAAAACAACAAATATCAACAAATTGCATTGAACAACAATCGTGCAGAAAATGCAATTTATTATCTAACCTAGATCTATGATATTGAATAACAGATAATATGTAAATATTGGCATTAAATGACAATCTTAAAGAAGCATTAGAGGTCAGAAATTCAAAAACCTATGAGCACTCAATGATATTCATTATTACAAGTACCTTATCA
Organism: Atrina japonica; assembly: GCA_030159075.1. Classification (NCBI taxonomy): domain Eukaryota; kingdom Metazoa; phylum Mollusca; class Bivalvia; order Pterioida; family Pinnidae; genus Atrina; species Atrina japonica. The sequence goes on from BROG01000814.1 coordinate 200,257, forward strand.
GGATACAGTGTTGATCTTTGATATAAGAAATAAGTTCTAAGTCCAGGGAAACTATGGCCAAAGGTTTTCTCAGTTAAACCTAGTTTTTCTCCAGTTAAAATGGGTTACCAGTTAAACCTACTTTTTCTACAGTTAATCATACAGGATCAACTTGCATCAAAATCACATTAATAATGATTAATGTGAAATCTAGTTTTTCTCCAGAAAATTAGTTTTCTCTCATTTTTTTGTGATTTTGGCACATTTAAACCTAAGTTTTCTCCAGGTAACATTGGTAACTGAGAAAAACTGTTTAACAGGGGAAAACTAGGTTTAACTGATAAAGCATGCCAATATCACAATACATGTAATGAGTTATTCTAGTTTTTCTTGAGATAAAACTAGTTTTTCTTAGTTAAATCTAGTTTTTCTCCAGTTGATGTGGGTTACAAGTTAAACCTAGTTTTTCTCCAGCTTATCCTAGTCTTTCTCGCAAAACATTATTAAATGGAGAAAAACTAATCTGTCTTTTGTTAGTCAGAGTTATCTCCCATGTCAGCAGGTATTGATTGTGACGCCATGTCCTTACATGAGAAAACAATGTCGTTTTCACGCAAACATATGACGTTACAATTGATCATTTTTCTCATTTTACGTACAAACAAATGACATCACAATCGATACCTGCTATGAGGGGTCATAACTCTGGGTAATGAAAATACCTAATAGGTTTAACTGAGAAAAATTAGAATTAACTGTGTCAAAATCATATTTATACACATTAATGACATTGTGTTGCATTAAACTTATTTTTTCTCAGTTGAAATAAGTTGGTTTTTTTCAAGAAAAACTATAGATTTAATTAATTTTTTTATTTTGGCACAGTTAAGCATTGGTTAAATCTACTTTTTCTCTAGTCAGTGGGGTTATTGGGAAAAACTAGGTTTTACTCATTACTGTGATTGTGTTGCAGTTAAACTTATTTTTCCTCGGTTGAAATATGTTTTTTTTTCGAGAAAAACTATAGTTTTAATTAATTTTTGTGATTTTGGCACAGTTATACGTTGATTAGATATACTTTTTCTGATAGTCAATGGGGTTATTGAGAAAAACTATATTTAACTGGAGAAAAACTAGGTTAACTCATTAATGTGATTTCGACATGCATACATATGCGAATGGTTAAAATTGTTTCCGCAAAGAGTAATAGATTAACAATGAACAGAATGAGTAGACAACCTTGAATGCGAGTTACGTTTTCGGATCCGTAATAAATATTTGTATATATTACAATTCCATTCCGTAATTGTGTACCAACTAATGTAAAACTACAGTAAACAAATATGGCGGACGGACGGGGGTCCAGAAAAATCTGGGTCGAGTTGAGACGGCTCGATCAGGCAGGTAACGGCAATTATTCCGAATCCTATGTGACTTTTGTGATGCGACACTAATCTGCTAAGTTTTCTATCATTATACACAAGCACAGTAATGATACAAGTTCGATAAAAATGCTGCAGTACTGCATAATTTTCGATCCCCCCCTCCCCCATGAGTAGAAAGAAGTGCATGCGATCACGGTGCACACACTTACCATTTAGGTTTTTCTTACAAATAAAAATATTAAAATACCTTCTATGTTGCTGCTGTAACTACATCGCAGTGCGATAGTAAAATCCATATAATATGGCGGAGAAGAGTAATCGTTCCTACTTGTCACCATCCATAAGAAAGTATCCAGTTGTCATAACCGAAAAGTGAGACAGAAGAATCATATGTATGATAATCAAAAGGTTACTCCGCCCCACCATCTTATGTGTCATATTATGAAACTGCACTTATAAATGGTGTCATCTGCACTTATAAATGGTGTCATCTTGTGAAACTGCACTTATAAATGGTGTCATCTTAATATGAAACTGCACTTACAGATGGTGCCATATTATGAAACTGCACTAAAAGATGCAGGGGTTGCACTGGGCTTTGCCAATGTCGATTTTTTATTTTAACTGGCAACAAAAAATTGCTTCTTTAGATTTTTTGGCCCTTCCATTTTATGGAAGTTTTAAGCCATCTAGGTTAAGTCATTTATATCATCCAAATGGTCATCAGCAACAGGGACTTATTACCCTGTTTATTAATTAATGTAAATAAACCACGCAGAGGTGTAATAATCGGATGAGTGCTGGGGTTAATTACACAATGATCTATAGTGGTCAGGTACATGATTGTACAGATAAAGTGATTAGGTCTAACCTGTATATTTAAACTTTCACACCTATACAGTCGGGTCCGGTGGAGTTGTGCAGCTCAAGCTCAGCTCGATGATGTAGTTTCACTTTCGTTTTATCGTAAGACGTCTCCGTCTTCTGCACCAGAAAATTATCCTGTGATTTTCAGAAAATTCATTCAAAGAAAAACTAGTATGTACTAAAAGCATTTCTTCAGTATAGTTTGTGATTTTTTTTATTTTTACCAGAAGAATTGAATATTACTCAAATCGGTCATACCGTGACATAATGTTTTGACTGAAAAGGTCTACTGCAGTATGAATATATTCAAGCAGCGGAAACTAGGTCAAACCACTCAAGGGTACCGTAATTGAAAACAAGTAGTTAAAATTAAAATAAGAAATACCATTCCAATGAAACATCATATTTATTATTAAAAGAGCATAAAATGAGATTTAAGATGCTCTTTTTATTGGTTTAAATGGTCTGACCAGATTAATTTATCCAAACAAACGAAGTAGCCGTGCAAGCCTCTTGTGATTGTGAAATGATGCAATCGATATATATGCAAATGAGAGTGGACATCCATACTTCTTGGACCTTGTTATTCACTGCGCAACTTCACTGGACATGGCGGCAGCCTTTGAAAACTGTTAGTTGGTATTTATTTGCAGTTACATTAGTGTTAAAAATAGAATTTTTAAATTAATTTTTATATGTTTTGAATGATTATAAGGTCATCTTTTGTTTTGACAAAATTGTGGATGTGATTGTGGTTTTAACCGTATGTAAATTGACTGGTAAATGTTTAAGTGCGCAACTCCATCGGACAGCATCGTAATCATTATCTGTATGCTCTGTCCCCTAAGCAGACTTAAAATATCAACATCATTAATGCATTGTTAAATTTATGCAGCTTGTATATCAATCCTGAATGATTTTAATTAAAATATTTAACTGAGAAACGTCAAAGCGAGATCGTGGTGTCTTCTACAAAGTCTGCACTTCACACCATAAATCTATACAGTGTTATGGATGCATGTTAAAATAGTGATGATTTCAATACAAAAAAAACAATGTTTTATTTCAATAACATAATATTTTAAACACAGACAATAATGTCTTAATATAACTCATTGAATTGAATTAAATAAATTGACAATAATGGCAGTTAACATATTTATATAACCTCAATAATCTTTTTTATTGACTCTGAATCTGGCTCCAAAAATTGGAAACTGGGGACAGATTTTGACAACTGGCGATATTTTTGGCGACACAAATTCTTCAACCAGCGCAACCACTGAGATTGTGTTATCTTGTGAAACTGCTCCTACATAAACATTGTATAAATGGAGTCATCTTGAAAATCTGCACTCATAGATTGTGTCATCTTATGAAACTGCACTAATACATCTAGATAGTGTCATTTTGTGAAACTGCACTTACATGAGTATAAATGAAGTCATCTTGTGAAACTGCACTCATATGCCATCATAGATTGTGTCATCTTATGAAATTGCACTAATACATGTAAATGGTGTCATTTTATGAAACTGCACCTACATGAAATGGAGTCATCTTGTGAAACTGCACTTATATATGGTGTCATCTTGTGAAACTGCACTTATAGATGGTGTCATCTTGTGAAACTGCACTTATAGTTGGTGTCATCATGTAAAACTGGACTTATAGATGGTGTAATCAGGGCGAGGAAAGTGTACTCGTCCACTCGTCCTAGACGGGTGAAAATGGCTTTGGGACAAGTAGTTAGGAGGGGTTTCTTGTCCCCAGTGACAAGTAATTTTTCTTCTACATCTGTAACATCTTAATTTTTAGCCTCTAAAACTTTCCGTGAACACAACGCTTTCAAAATCCTTTACTGCAATTTTAATGAATTATAAGCCCCATATCAAAGAAATAGTGAGTCTTACTGGTTCCATAAAAGTTTATAAAAATATAAGGACAAGTTGAAGGTGTCAAGGGAAGAGTGTTTTTCAAAATCACTCATCCCACAGGACGAGTGATTTTTCAATTTTTTTCTTGCCCTGCAGTAATATTATGAAACTGCACTAATAGATGGTGTCATCTTGTGAAATTGTGCCTATAAATGGCGTCATCTTGTAAAACTGTACTTACAGATTTTGTCATTTTATGAAACTGCACTTAAAGATTATGTCATCTTATGAAATTACACTGATAAATGGTGGCATCTTGAAAAACTGCACTTACAGATGGTGTCATCTTATGAAACTGCACTTATAGATGGTGTCATCTTGTGAAACTGCACTTATACAGATGGTGCCACATTATAAAGAATGGAATACTTCAAATAATACATCGTCTTGAAAAACTACACTTACAGATGGTGTCATCTTGTGAAACTGCACTTATATATGGTGTCATCTTGTGAAACTGCACTTATAGATGGTGTCATCTTGTAAAACTGCACTTATAGTTGGTGTCATCATGTAAAACTGGACTTATAGATGGTGTAATCAGGGCAAGGAAAATGTACTCCTCCACTCATCCTAGACGGGTGAAAATGGCTTTGGGACAAGTAGTTAGGAGGGGTTTCTTGTCCCCAGTGACAAGTAATTTTTCTTCTACATCTGTAACATCTTAATTTTTAGCCTCTAAAACTTTCCGTGAACACAACGCTTTCAAAATCCTTTACTGCAATTTTAATGAATTATAAGCCCCATATCAAAGAAATAGTGAGTCTTACTGGTTCCATAAAAGTTTATAAAAATATAAGGACAAGTTGAAGTTGTCAAGGGAAGAGTGTTTTTCAAAATCACTCATCCCACAGGACGAGTGATTTTTCAATTTTTTTCTTGCCCTGCAGTAATATTATGAAACTGCACTAATAGATGGTGTCATCTTGTGAAATTGTGCCTATAAATGGCATCATCTTGTAAAACTGTACTTACAGATTTTGTCATTTTATGAAACTGCACTTAAAGATTATGTCATCTTATGAAATTACACTGATAAATGGTGGCATCTTGAAAAACTGCACTTACAGATGGTGTCATCTTATGAAACTGCACTTATAGATGGTGTCATCTTGTGAAACTGCACTTATACAGATGGTGCCACATTATAAAGAATGGAATACTTCAAATAATACATCGTCTTGAAAAACTACACTTACAGATGGTGTCATCTTATGAAACTGCTCTTATAGATGGTGTCATCTTGTGAAACTTCACTTATACAGATGTTGTCACGTTATAAAGAATGAAATACTTGTACTTGAAATAATACATAGATAAATAATAATATAAAAAATCAAACTACATATATGTTGTGATACAAGTATTTGTTATGTTATTGTATGCTTTGAAATTTGGTACTTTCAGAGAATGGTCCATTCAGGAACAAAATTGGATGTGTAGAAATAAAGGATGATTACGGTGCAGAGGAGACAAAAGTAGCACTAAGAGATGTGTTTCAAATACAGGAAGAACATTTAGTGTTCAAAGTTTGTACTTTATGATGTTTTCTATAACCTCTTCATATATTCTTGTGATTTCATTGGTCAATGAATATATTTGGTATTTTAAACTGACTCAATATTCATGGGGTGATATTGCTAAGGCAATATATTGTCACATGTAGAGAAATGAATGCATGTACAGTTCATTTTCTTCAAGCCAGCAGGTACATTGTAACCTCTATTCAGATCACCTGAACATTTAAATGCAGATAGAAATATGTGCCTGATCAAATTGTAATTATACCGATGCAGTTGATGTGTTCATAATTATTTGAATATTTTCCTTATTATAGTGAATCAGTATAACACACTAGATATAACAGTACTGAGGTGGGTAGTGGAAATTTCCCCCTCTTCTTGGAAATCTTGGCTTTGCCTTCGTTAACAATGTGATTTCTTGGGGTGTCAGTTTCCTGTTCTGTTATTTTCAATATTCAATCAGCATCAAGATGTGTTCTGACATAATTCCATTTATTTCTTTTTGTGAGGCAGAACAATACATTTTAAAATATTATTCTTCTGCCTTACACAATAAAATAAAAATGTTGTTCATAAAAAAACTGACAAATATTCTTTATCTATTTGAGACTTGAACTCCAGCTTCCCATCACTATTCATTGTTTACAATACATGCCATCCTGTTACCATTTTGAATATGTAAGAAAATCGGATATGCCTGCTGGTAGGGCAAAGGATGCCACATTCCATATAAGAAAAACAGTACGACACTTCAGATTGTCAGCCAATCAGTAATGAGTATATTGGAGGAGTTCTGCCCTGATTTTACCTAAAAACAAACATAAAACCATGGCAGATCTTGTCCAGTTTTAATACTTACAATATTAATAGCTGTACAATACAGCTAATAGACCTGAACAATGAATAGAACTTGATATATGACATTTTTTCAGATTTATGAAATATGAAGCTTGATACAGGTATATTTATCATTTTGCTTAATCTATTACATGTATTTACAGCTACGCAATCACAGAGGATCACTAATACCTATAAAGGGAAACATTGCTTCAAACTCTAAGTCTGTGTAAGTAGATATATTATTTAGTATTTTATCGACTACAGTTACATTGGATGGGCCAATTTGTTGATTTTTGGCAAAGATTCAGGTATAAGTACTAGGTAGGTCAAAATAGATGATGGATCAATGTTGGCAGAGATGAAAGTGGAGATTTAGAATTACAAAAATACACCATTTAGGCCAGTTTTCATTGGTAGAGGAGAGAATCTAGTTACAATATACTCGGGAAGAGATCATTGGCCTTCCGCAAACTTTCTCACAAAAATCATCATAGGTTCCAGTGGGACTCGAATCTGTGCTGACCAGAAGTGAGAGACTTCATGGTTCAAAGCATGATGCTCTTATCACTCTACCACAGAGGCCCCCATGTGTAATTGCTCTCGTGTTGTATTTGATCATATTTTGTATCATTTATATTGTATATGTACTCTGATTATGTACACATACATGACTTGTATGTTACCAACCAAATTTCCAAATGCAGTTTCTGATGGTAGGACGATTTACCGAAACAAACTTGCATTACAGAAACAGACAAAAATAAGGCCGAAACACACTATAATTACTAGAGCAAGATACAAATGTTGTAATAGATGTTGTAGAATATGTTAAAAATGTATTTTGTAACCTGATTTATGTATAATTATGGATTTATTCCGAATAAATTTCTGAAAAAAAACTGAAACACACTACAATTACAGAAACAAGACCAAAACACACCACAATGACCGGAGCCAGAGACAAATGTTGAAGTATTTATCTAGAATGTATTTTGTAACATGATTTTTTGTATAATTATGGATTAAATTTTAAAAATAATTTTCTGAAACAAGATCGAAACACGTTACAATTACAGAAACAAGTTGGTATTGTTTCTGTCTGTTTCGGTAATTGTATCTAGTGTGTTTCAGAAATTTATTCAGAATTAATCAATAATCATACTGAAATCATCTTACAAAATTCATTATAATATATAAACTACAACATTTGTATCTTGCTCCAGTAATTGTAGTTTGTTTCGGTAAATGGCTTGACCCGTTTCTGACTGTTTTTATATAATCTTGAATCCCACTGTTATTGTAACATGAAATGTCACTAGAAATACACTATGCATGGACAAAGGTTATATTCTTATATTTACATACCGACTGCAATTCCCTTCATTGCAAGTATATAGAGCGATATATATCATATTCCGGTAAATACAGTCGCGTGCCCCAAGTGTTAACCACTTTTTTTTTCAGCGTAAGAATACATGAACGAATCAATAAAGAATAGAATATCACATGTTTATTTCTTATATATTTAATCTTAAAAGCCATACATTAGGCCTACCACAAAACAAATAAAAATCACAGAAAGAAATCGGAAACACGAGACTACATCTGTAGCAAATTGTACAGCCTACAGGCCCATATCGCGATATATCTAGGTTATGTTATGACAAGAACCACAGACCACCGTCTGGCTTCATAGTTACAACAGAAAGAAAGAAAGTAAGGCCTAGTGCAACTTTGTCAAGCATCTTTTGATAAACAAGTCGATTTGTTTGACTTCACTGGATATTCCTATCAGAAACAATTCGTCACCCGCATCGTGCTTCACATTGAATTTTTTTCCATAATGCATTGCCTTTATACTCAATGAAGTCCAAAAAATGAAAAACAATCCTTAATAGAAATACATGTATATTTGATGTGTCCTATCAGCATCAATTTTGTGAATAAAAAAGGGAGAGTTGCCATTGGCACTCCTAAAAGTTTAATTTCAGCACCATGCCACTGTAATTGTACAATTTACTCATCAGTTGACTGTTACGGCCCATTGTGCCTCTTGTTTTATTATAAACAAGCATATTGTTCTACAACTAACCTTTTAAGATATTGGTTTTTTTTCAATAATTTGTGTACACATTCCAAAATCTGTTACTTAAGATGACACTAGCTAATTTGCCTGTTACAGATGAAAGTTTGGAATTTAAAAAAGATGAAAAGCAAAAGAACAGCATTATGATACTTGTTCTACACATTTTTGGCATTAAATTTGTTGTAATTACTTGATAATGCCATCAGTATTATCACTAACAATAGTAAGAAATAAAGATTCAAACTAAACCATGTCAGATTTCATTGTCAGTGCAGACTGTGATTGTCTCCCTTCATTCACAATATTTCCAAAGTACTTTGTGTTTCCTTAACAAACAGATTTAGCTAACAGAACTGAAATTAATACAAGAAATCAGTTTTCAAATATTTATTACAATTGTTCAATTTGTATCTGAATCTTTGTCATTTTCTACATGCATACAGTAAAACTCGCTTATAAGGAATTTCTAGGGTTCTTGTTTCGATTTGTTATAAGGACAGTTTGTTATATATTATAGTGATGTGGGCTGAAGGGTTACAATTTAGTTTGTTATATTATAGCCATGTGGGCTGAAGGGTTACAATGTAGTTTGTTATATTATAGCGTGGGCTGAGTTACAATGTAGTTTTTATATTATAGCCATGTGGGCTGAAGAAATGTAGTTTGTTATATTATAGCATGTGGGCTGAAGGGTACAATGTTTTGTTATATTAGCGATGTGGGCTGAAGGGTTACATGTTGGGCTGAAGGGTTACAATGTAGTTTGTTATATTATAGCCATGTGGGCTGAAGGGTTACAATGTAGTTTAGTTTTATTATAGTGATGTGGGCTGAAGGGTTACAATGTAGTTTGTTATATTATAGCCATGTGGGCTGAAGGGTTACAATGTAGTTTGTTATATTATAGCCATGTGGGCTGAAGGGTTACAATGTAGTTTGTTATATTATAGCCATGTGGGCTGAAGGGTTACAATGTAGGCTGAAGCCATGTGGTTACAACAATGTAGTTTGTTATATTATAGCCATGTGGGCTGAAGGGTTACAATGAAGGGTTACAGCCATGTAGTTTGTAGTTTGTTATATATTATTACAATGTAGTTTGTTATATTATAGCCATGGGCTGAAGGGTTTACAATTTAGTTTGTTTATATGTGGGTCTGAAGGGTTACAAGTGATGTGGTGGCTGAAGGGTTACAATTTAGTTTGTTATATTATAGCCATGTGGGCTGGGTTACAATGGGTTACAATATTAGCGATTGGGCTGAAGGGGTTATAATTAGTATATTATAGCGGTGTGGGCTGAAGGGTTACAATGTAGTTTGTTATATTATATGTGGGCTGAAGGGTTACAATGTAGCGATATTATAGCCATGTGGCTGAAGGGTTACAATGTAGTTTGTTATATTATAGCGGTATTACAATGTATAGCGCCATGTGGGCTGAAGGGTTACAATTTAGTTTGTTATATTATAGCCATGGGCTGGGCAATTGAAGGGTTGGGCTGAAGGGTTACAATGTAGTTTGTTATATTATATATGGGCTATAGCCATGTTATATGCTGAAGGGTTACAATTTAGTTTGTTATATATTATAGCCATGTGGGCTGAAGCTGTAGTTTGTTATATTATAGCGGTTTAGGGTTACAATGTAGTATGTTATTATAGCCATGTGGGCTGAAGGGTTACAATTTAGTTTGTTATATTATTATGTGGGCGATGTGTAGTTTGTTATATTATAGCGGTGTGGGCTGAAGGGTTTTGTTATGTAGTTTGAAGGGTTACAATGTAGTATGTTATAGTGATGTGGGCTGAAGGGTTACTGAATATGGGTGGGCTGAAGGGTTACAATGTAGTTTGTTATATATTATAGTGAAGGGTGTGGTTATATTATATAGCTGAAGGGTTACAATTTAGTTTGTTATTATAGCGATTGGGCTGAAGGGTTAGCCATGTGGGCTGAAGGGTTACAATGGGTTATACAATGTGGGCTGAGGGTTTACAATTAGTTTATATTATAGCGGTGTGGGCTGAAGGGTTACAATGGGTTATATTATAGCGATGTGGGCTGAGGGTTACAATTTGTAGTTTGAAGGGTTATATTTTGTTATATTATAGCCATGTGGGCTGCTGAAGGTTATATTACAATGTGTAGTTTGCCATGTGGGCTGAAGGGTTATTTTGTTATATAGCCATGTGTGGCTGAAGGGTTACAATGTAGTTTAGCGGTGTGGGCTGAAGGGTACAATGTATTTGTTATATTATAGCCATGTGGGCTGAAGGTAGTTTGTTATATTAGTGTTGTTATATTTGTTATAGCCATGTGGGCTGAAGGGTTACAAATGTTAGTTTGAAGGGTTATGTAGTTTGTTATATGCGATGTGGGCTGAAGGGTTACAATGTAGTTTGTTATATATAGCCATAAGGGTTACAATGATTTGTTATATGATAGCCATGGGGCTGAAGGGTTAAGGGTTATATTACAATTTGTAGTTTGTTATATTATAGCGATGTGGGCTGAAGGGTTACATGTGTGCTGAAAGGGTTACAATTTATATATTATAGTTTGTTTACAATGTATATTATAGCGGTGTGGGCTGAAGGGTTACAATGAAGGGTTACAATTTGTAGTTTGTTATATTATAGCGGTGTGGGCTATATTACAATAGCGAGATGTGGGCTGAAGGGTTACAATGTAGTTTGTTATATTATAGCGGTGTGGGCTGAAGGGTTACAATGTAGTTTGTTATATTATAGTTATGTATTATATATTATAGCCATGTGGGCTGAAGGCTGTTTGTTATATTATAGGATGTGGGCTTACAATGTAGTTTGTTTATTATAGCCATGTGGGCTGAAGGGTTACAATATTTTGTTATATGATAGCCATGTGGGCTGAAGGGTTACAATGAAGGGTTACATGTGGGCTGAAGGGTTAGTTTTGTTATATTATAGCCATGTGAGCTGAAGGGTTACAATTTAGTTTGTTATATTATAGCCATGTGGGCTACAAGGTTATATATTTACAATTTACAATGTAGTTTGTTATATTATAGCCATGTGGGCTGAAGGGTTACAATGTAGTGTGTTATATTATAGCCATGTGGGCTACAAGGTTATATTAAGCCATTAGTTACAATGTGTTATATATTATAGCCATGTGGGCTGAAGGGTTACAATGAAAGGGTTACAATGTAGTTTGTTATATATTATAGCCATGTGGGCTGAAGGGTTATATATTTAAGGGTTACAATGTAGTTTGTTATATATTATAGCCATGTGGGGCTGAAGGGTTACAATGATAGCCATGTGGGCTGAACAATGTAGTTTGTTATATATTATAGCCATGTGGGCTGAAGGGTTACCATGTAGGGCTAATTATAGTGATTGGGCTGACAAATGTAGTTTGTTATATATTATAGCAATGTGGGCTGAAGGGTTACAATTTAGTTTGTTATATTATAGCGATTGGGCTAAGCCATGTGGGTTATATATTATAGTGATGAAGGGTTACAATGTAGTTTGTTATATTATAGCCATGTGGGCTGAAGGCTAAAGTTTGGTATATTATAGTGATGTTAGGGTTACAATGTTATATTATATTAGCCATGTGGGCTGAAGGGTTACAATTTAGTTTGTTATATTAGCGGTGTGGGCTGAAGGGTTTACATGTGTTTGGCTGAAGGGTTACAATGTAGTTTGTAGTTATAGTTGAAGGGGTATGTAGTTTGTATATTTATAGCCATGTGGGCTGAAGGGTTACAATGTAGTTTGTTATATTATAGCGATGTGGGCTGAAGGGTTACAATGTAGTTTGTTATATTATAGCGATGTGGGCTGAAGGGTTACAATGTAGTTTGTTATATTATAGCCATGTGGGCTGAAGGGTTATTAGTTTGTTAGCCATGTGGGCTGAAGAAGTAGGTTTACAATGTGAAGGGTTGTGTAGTTTGTTATATTATAGCCATGTGGGCTGAAGGGTTACAATTTAGTTTGTTATATTATAGCGAAGGGTTACAATGTAGGTTATATTATAGCCAGGGGCTTTACAATGTAGTTTGTTATATTATAGCCATGTGGGCTGAAGGGTTTACAATGTAGTTTGTTATATGATGTGGCTGAAGGGTTACAATGTAGTTTGTTATATTATAGCCAAGTGTTACAAAGTTTGTTATATATTAATGATTAGTTACAATTTAGTTTATATATATATAGCATGTGGGCTGGGTTACAATGTAGTTTGTTATATATTATAGCTGAAGGGTTACAATTTAGTTTGTTATATTATAGCCATGTGGGCTGAAGGGTTACAATGTAGTTTGTTATATTATAGCCATGTGGGCTGAAGGGTTACAATTTAGTTTGTTATATATTATAGCGATGTGGGCTGAAGGGTTACAATGTAGTTTGTTATATATTATAGCCATGTGGGCTGAAGGTTATTACAATTTTAGTTTTGTTATATATTATAGTGATGTGGGCTGAAGGGTTACAATGTTGTTATATATTATAGTGATGTGGGCTGAAGGGTTACAATTTAGTTTGTTATATATTATAGCCATGTGGGCTGAAGGGTTACAATGTAGTTTGTTATATATTATAGCCATGTGGGCTGAAGGGTTACAATTTAGTTTGTTATATATTATAGCGATGTGGGCTGAAGGGTTAAGGTTTTACAATTTAGTTTTGTTGAAGATTATAGCCATGTGGGCCATGTGGGCTAAAGGGTTACAATTTAGTTTGTTATATTATAGCCATGTGGGCTGAAGGGTTACAATGTAGTTTGTTATATTATAGCGATGTGGGCTGAAGGGTTACAATTTAGTTTGTTATATTATAGCGATGTGGGCTAAAGGGTTACAATTTAGATATTATAGGGTTACAATTTAGTTTGTTATATTATAGCCATGTGGGCTGTGGGGTTACTGAAGGTTATATTATAGCCATTGGGCTGAAGGGTTACAATTTAGTTTGTTATATTATAGCCATGTGGGCTGAAGGGTTACAATTTAGTGTGTTATATTATAGCCATGTGGGCTGAAGGGTTACAATTTAGTTTGTTATATTATAGCCATGTGGGCTGAAGGGTTACAATGTAGTTTGTTATATTATAGCCATGTGGGCTGAAGGGTTACAATTTAGTTTGTTATATTATAGCCATGTGGGCTGAAGGGTTACAATGTAGTTTGTTAAGAAAAAGTGCAATTTAAATCCAATCTAAAAGTAAGTAATTAACGTCCCAAACAGGAACTTTCTGTGGAAGTCAAAGGAAAACAGAAACTTGTTTTTCTTTTTTGTTACTTTTTGTTTACTCATCTTATTTAATCAGAGAATGGACCTACTTATGCTTGGCAAAAGAATAAAAAAGTGACATAGAAATTGGTTTGTCAGAAGCAAAAAAATCGTCATATGAAATTTGTTATATACATGTACATGTAATTGTTTTTTAATAATAATATATATAGGTGCAGTCAGGGATTATTTATTGATTCATTATGTGCATGAATTTGTACAAACTGAGTTTTATTGTAAATTTTTTATGTTTTAAATTACCCTTGGTATTTATCATTACCTGGAAATAAATCTATATGTGCCTTATAATTCATCACTTCCTAAAAAATAATGGACTCTTCTGTAAATCAATGATTTAGGCCATTCCAAATATACCTTTAGGGGTGAATGAGTCGATTTATTGTTCTCAGGTTAGTATTTAGTACTTGAGCATTAAAATATTAACTTATACAAAAATGAAATATTGAAATTAGTAACTGACATATGTGATACCCAGCTTATCCTTTCAATACCAATAAGAGATGACAAAATGATGTAATACTGGGTAATAAACTGGTACTAGTCATGTGACCAGATATTCAAATGCTGAATTTTTTCGAATGTTTGTTGTTAACAAATTAAACAAGGATGTTCAAACATTTGTTTCAATTCTAGTACAGGTAGTAGCAATGCTTTCATTGATGTAGTACAGGTAGTAGCAATGCTTTCATTGATGTAGTACAGATATCAGTTCTAGTACATGTAAAAGCAATGCTTACATTGATGTAGTATCATCTCTCTAGATGTATCAATGCTTACGTAGATGTAGTACAGATATCATCTCTAGTACGTGTAGTAGCAATGCTTACATTGATGCAGTACAGATATCATCTCTAGTATGTAGTAGCACACTTTGATATCATCATCTCTAGTGTACATGTTAGTAGCAATGCTTCTACATTGTATGCTTACGTTGATGTAGTACAGATATCATCTCTAGTACATGTAGTAGCAATGCTTACTTTGATGTAGTACAGATATCATCTCTAGTACGTGTAGTAGCAATGCTTACTTTGATGTAGTACAGATATCATCTCTAGTACGTGTAGTAGCAATGCTTACGTTGATGTAGTACAGATATCATCTCTAGTACGTGTAGTAGCAATGCTTACTTTGATGTAGTACAGATATCATCTCTAGTACGTGTAGTAATGCTTACTTTGATGCAATATCATCGCTTACTTTAGCATTACGTATGTACAGATATCAGTTCTAGTACATGTAATAGCAATGCTTACGTTGATGTAGTACAGATATCATCATCTCTACGTACAGTATCATCTCTAGTAGCAATGCTTACTTTGTAGTACAGATGTTCAAGTAGTAGCAATGCTTACTTTGATGTAATACAGATATCAGTTCAAGTACGTGTTAGATGTAGTACAGATATCAGTTCAAGTACGTGTAATAGCTCATTGATGTAGTACAGATATCAGTTCAAGTACGTGTAATAGCAATGCTTACTTTGATGTAGTACAGATATCAGTTCAAGTACGTGTAATAGCAATGCTTACATTGATGTAGTACAGATATCAGTTCAAGTACGTGTAATAGCAATGCTTACTTTGATAGATATCAGTTCAAGATGTAGCAACACATTGATATACAGTTCAAGTACGTGTAATAGCAATGCTTACTTTGATGTAGTACAGATATCATCAAGTACTAGTAATAGCAATACTTAATAGCAATGCTTACTTTGTGTATGTTACTTTGATGTAGTACAGATATCATTCAAGTACGTGTAATAGTACTTATGTAGTACAGCAATCTCTTACATATTAGCATGTAATGTAATACAGATATCAGCTCGGCTTCACATCGGTCAACATTGCTTCCCTGAGTAAAAATATGCAATATCGCCCTCTCATGAATGTAATATCTATTTTATTATACCAAGTGTCATATTTGTTTGCTTTAACATATTACCATAGATATGTAATTGGATCCAGTGTTAAATCGACATTAATTTAAAATGGACATTTTACATCTCAAATATTAACCAGCAAGCTAAAAATACAAAACCAATAGCCTACAAACAATGAGGTTATGAAGAAAGAACTCGCTGAAAAGATTCATACTGTACACCCATGTAGCGTTGGCGCATGTGACATTTTTTGGAACGTCACCCTGGGTTTTTATATATGTTAAATGAGTGGGTGACATTGAAAATTTTCACATCTCTCTCCACCAAACAGATTACGAGAATTTAACAGAAGGTATGATAAACATATATATATTTAACTTGTACTGTAGATATATCGTACAATTAACTTTACATTTTCTTTTTGTTTCAGGCCATATGTTCTAGAGGTTTTATATATATATCAAAATAGTAAGTATACAGGCAATTAAAATATAAATTTGAAGTTTTATCGTTAATAAAGACCTGTGTGTTATATGTTCTTCAGAGTGTAGTTGCATGTCTTATGATTTAGTAATAAGCATCATACTTGAAATATATTGGTTGTATATAAAACAAAGAAGAAAATAACATAAGTGACAAATATACATGTCCCATGACTGTACATGTAAATCTAAGTCCAATTCTGTATGTCTGCTGTTTTGTAATGACAAAGTAAACATATCATAAAATGCATAAATTTCTACTGATGCATAATCAAAATCAAGCATCCACTGATTTCTTATATTTCAAATAAATGTTTTGGTTTAAAGATGTGCCATGGTATACAACAGCCTATACTAATTTCTGATTTTAGTAGATCAAGGACATATATTCCCAGGTTAAACAGTAACTGCATGTATGTACAGATATATATTCTTTTATAAATTCACCAATTCAGATTTGACAAAGGACTTGCCTTTCAGGACTTTCAGTCTTTTGATTTTTATATTGCAGTAAAACCAAAGCCAAGGTCTGTGGAAATGGCCAGCCACAATGAAACTGTTAAAAACAAACTGCAAGAAATAATAAAAAGGGTAAGAATATTAATTATACTGGATGTATCTGTAATAATTTTAGTATAATATTTCAGGAATATTCTCTTACACATGCATCTACAGTAAAGTCCAAAATTATAGAAAAAGTAAAAAAAAAAAAAAAATGTGGAAAATCTGGTGTATCCTGTGAACTATATATAAATATTGAAAAAATGCCCAAAAATTGGAAATCAAGCAAATGTTTAATTGTTTACTATGTATAAAAGTTGTGATCTCCAGTTCCATGACTGAAATGGTTTCACAGTTGTTAGACAGCCAAGTATCTGTGTTTGTGTTTTTACTTCACCTTTATGAAGAACAGAGGGGCTTATGTTATCACCCCAGTGTCCACTGCTTGAACATCGACTAAATTTGCTGCATACATGCTACGTTTCATTTGCTGGAATAGCTGATATGTATATATATATAGGCCTATATATATATATATATATATATATATATATATATATATATATATATATATATATATATATATAATATATATATATATATATATATATATATATATATATATATATATATATATGTGTGTGTGTGTGTGTGTGTGGGTTTGTGTCAAAAGTATTGGGAGTAAAAAAATAATGGTCAGAGACAGGAAGTCACTTAAATTGGGTCATTAAATACAGGGATATGCTTTGGGAACTTTTCATGTAGTCGCATAAGTCAGGTAGTCGTTAAAACGAGTAAGTCACTAAGGTAGGTTAGACTGTTTATATATATATATATATATATATATATATATATATATATATATATATATATATATATATATATATATATATATATATATATATAGCATACCTGACCTGTTGCCTCACTAAATCATTACCGGGTAAATACAGATGCAAGGTCTGAAGATTTGCTCATTTGCTGTGGATTATCTGCTCTTTATTTGATTTTTGTTCTTGTTTAGATTGAAAATCTGGAGGCATCAGAACCAGAGCTGAAACAAAAACGTGTGGAAAGGATTAAATTGGTACGTTGTGATAGTGCATTGCTTTTTCACGTAATATTATAGAAGCAAATACATATATTGCAGAGTTTTTTAAATTCACCAGTCTTACCAGAAAAACCAGTGAATTTTACAAAAGTATGGTGAAATCTATCTGATGACTGATCTAAATGACCAGTAAATTTCCATTGCAATTGTGTATATATACAGACCAGTAAAAAAAATTTCTTTGACCAGTAAAATTCCATTTTTTCACTGATCCGGTTGACCAGCAATTTTTTTTTTTCATTTAAAAATGTCTGATATTAGATTTGATAGTATATTTGTATAGATATCAGAGTTTGGAAGATGCTTTATCAACTCAAACAAAATGATTTAGAATTTCCATAATTGATTGTTTAAAATAATTATCTTATATCAACAGAATATTTTTGTTTAGATGTTTGTTTCGATGAGGTTATCACTTCCTTGTATATGAACCCCAGCTGCACTGGTGTTAGTCCATTTCAGAGGTCAAAATTTATGGTATTTCACCTAGATGCTGGTGACATCTCCATATAAATGAAAAATTCTTCAAGGGATGTAAATCATAAAGGAAAAACAAAACAGTTTTATTACATACATGTTAAATCATACTCTTTTTTTTTACAGAATTCAATATATATGCCAGTATGATACATAACATTGTATTGCACTACTGCAGAAAATCCACTGGGATTATGTTTCTAAATGGAATTGCAGTCATCCAAAATATTTGATGACATTAAAAGATGAATGAATTTTAAATTTGTTTACACATTTAGATAAATAAGGGGCATGTAATAAATACCAAAAAACCACACAAATGTTTCTATCCATATCCTCAGATTGCACTTTATCGTTGTAGGATTCAACAATCTCATGCACTCTGTTGATACAGATAGAAGCTTGTGTAGTATTGTCTATTTACATAATGTTTTACTTTAAAGTTATATAATTTGATGCAGTCAGTATCCAGTGCTTGGGTAGGTTTTGCACATTCTAGTTTGAATGCTCTGTGAGCATAATTGATCATTTACTGAGTACATGAGTGTTCAGTAAATGCATTGTGCCCATCTTCACTTGCCAATTTTAGCACAAATTATAGTTTAGTGTATGTTTCTGATGCACAACAAACCACTTAAAGTTGCTATAATTTTCTTTTTTAATAGTAAATATTCGTAGTAAATTTTTGTAGATTGGTTGTTTTTTTTTTGTTATTGTTGTACATTGTCTAAAAACTTTTCACGTATCATCATTGAAAGATACAGAACCATAAATATACATGTATGCTTTGGACTTATGCCAGTCCATTGGTTTCATTACTAAATCATACCTACCCTGACACTGAATTTCGATTTTAAATTCTCTGTCAGTAAGATTGATGACTTTTCACATCCTGGGTGTCTAGCAAACAAACTGGTTACTTTTGTTGAAAAGTCTTAAAAGTCTAGTGAATATTGTCAAATGTAAAGATATGTTACCTTGCCTGGTTTTAAACTTTCAGCTGACAAGCCAAACACCCTTAGCTTCCTGCAAGCTGTCCACAGGATACGTTGATACTTTTATTCGGAAGAAAAATCTACTTTCATTTCATTTAGAATGAATTAGTACATACTACAGTACATGAAATGGTCAAAATTATTTGTGGTATCTTTAACTAGATTTTCTCTTTTCTCAGGAGATGAACGACCTTGACAAAAAGTTGAGATTTTTGAATAAGCGTTTTCATGATGCTGATAGCAGTCACTGGAAGGGAATGTTTAAGAAGAATCCATTATGGTGATAAGACTTAAAGGGCAGATATCATACTTTAAATGTGTATGATGTAGGTCATGATCGTAACAGATTCAATAGAGGGAAGGACATTATCAGACATGATTGACTTAATGTGTACTAACATTAGCTCTGTATATTTTGGTGTTTTTTGCACTGTACCGAGTGTGTGATGTTTATCACCAATATCTAAATAGTGATGTGTAGGTATGTGCAAAAATAACTGATACTCAAATATAACAAACTTAGTTTTCTACAGTGTTCCATACAGAAAAACCTTCCCAAACTGTCCCTCTGTAAGTTATTGGTATTAAGACAATCATACCACAAGTCTTTGTCTTCGTTGAACTTATTCTAATGTCTCTTCACCTTACAGAGTATATGATTCTATTCTCCTAAAACAATTTGCCGATCAGTGTCTAAACATTCTTAGTGAAAATGTTGGAAGTTTTCCATGTTTTAAACAAGATTTTCCCAAAGCTACTGTGGCTGTGCCATACACAATTCACAATTAATTTGGTCAATAGTTGACTTTATTTTATCGTTACTAACAAACTGTACGTATAGGAAATATATATTTAGGTACCTAACTTGTGTTTAGATCAAGTTTGATTGTACCTAATGTTATACAGGTAATGTATACCTGTAAGGATTGGACAATCACGATCAGTTGCTTCCATGTCAAAGTCACTAAACATTTTGTAGTTGTATTAAAACTCAAATTTAATTTTATGTCCACTAAAGTGATGTTTTCCTAATGATTCACACAGAGTTGTATTTCTGATCATCAGAAAATAATGTTACTTAGCTCTTGTTGCAAACTAATTAAAAACCAATCACTCACCGTTTCCGTTTTCTGATATGTCATGTTCAGGATCTTACACAACCCACTATGAGGTCACATGCAGATGATATCGTAGGTGTGTCATTTTTGAATAATGAAAATGTGACTTTTTAGTTATAAACAACATGTTATCTTGTAAGCTTCAATCAAAAATGGCAAAGAGAAGTCACAGTTACACACCTAACATGATTTAATAAGATCCTATACGTTATATCAAAAACAGTAGCAAGTATGTTGATGTTGAATGGCAATTCTGCAAAGTACTGTCGTTTTGTTTCTTGATATATTAAAGTAATAAATTACAAAGTCATCTTTGCAGTTGCCTGGTATTCAAAATAAATATACTTAATCATGCAAATCAAAGGTAATGTAACTATAAGTTCTGATATCTCTATTACAAAAAGTGTAAAAACATTTGGTATTGGTTGAGAACGTTGACACTGTTACATAATAATACATGAGGATCACAATCCGCATGACGTGACCCCATAATGGATTGCTTTAGATCCTATACGCTCCATATCAGAAAACAGTAGCAAGTAGATTGATGTTGTTGATCAAATAGGCATCATGTAATGTATCAAAGTATATCATGTAGAAGAACGTTTTGTAGCTTCTATTGATATCTATAAAGGATAAAAGTAATGAAATCTGATCTTATCCAGTCACAGTAACTGGATAATGGATCTGACAGAACAGCACCTATAGGTAACATGACATTGTAAGATCTGACAGTTACAATGACAGTTTTCAGCTTTGTAACAATGAAAAGTAGTTTAAAGAGACACTGTTATGGGTAAAAGTGATGTAATTTTTAAATAAACACAAGCAGTATCAAACTATAGTTTTGTTTTAGATCATCACTGAGTCACTCTGATCTTATCGTCACAGTATTGGATAATGGATCCAGACATTATAAGTTAAATACGCTTTGTAACAATGAAAAGTAGTTTAATCAGTAGTAAAATGTAATTTTTATAAATCAACTATTTTGTTTCATCAGTGTCATATTCGTAATTTAGCTCCAGACATTATTAATACGGTATAATGTATATTTCTTGCTCTCATACAATTCATTGTTGTTCTTTTTTGTTATAGATTATACACTCGTTTCTGATACAGATATATCTCTCTTAATTAATAAATATTGTCTGTTTACCTTTGTTTGTCAGTTAATTGTCATTTGCTGTCATCATATATAAACACAATATAAATTTAAGTGCGTCACAGAAGTTTATTCAAATAATATAGAGAAAACATCATGCGTTCATCATAAAAAATCTACATAAATATTATAAACATAATACCAAAGTTATAATGCTCAAGACGATCATTTCTGTCAATTAGACTTCCATCAGTTGAGTTCCAGTTTTAAATAGATGTTCTAAAGGGAAAAGTGGTATAACACAAGGCCAAATAATAAATCAAAATGCATAGCCAAATCCCTCTAAGAGTAACCACTGTTAAATGGTGTTGTCAAAGCCAAATATTAATTTAATATAAGATTATCAGCTGGTACCAAAATACCAGGCACTAAGTTTATGTGTACCCTGGGGGACTCAAATGGCCCACCAGCAGTGGCAACAACCTAGTGGTTATAAATATCATAAACATAATACCAAAGTTATAATGGCCAAAACGATGGTTTCTGTCAATTAGACTTCATCAGTTGAGCTCCTATTTTAAATAGATTTTCTAAAGGCAAAGTGGTATAATACATTAATGCATAGCCGAGTACCCACTGTAAAAAGATGACTATCTCAGCTTTTGAATGATTTAGAATTTAAATGGTGTTATCAATGCCAAGACGATGTATAATAATTAAAAGAAAGACGGTGGTCAGTAACTTGTATGTATATTTTCTCCAAATGGTGGAACTCTTGTTCTTTTGGCTTTCTGTATTGAATTCCGGATATCTCTTTTTCAACTGTCATTACAACATTATTTAATTTAAGTCCTACTTTAGAAGAACACTAGCATGTTTGGTTTCATTTCAATATGAATTCATTCTGGATCTTGTTATTAGTAAGACAACTCACTATGGTTACAGTCAAAAACGTTGTTTCGCAGCTTATATCATCACATAAATCCAATAACTTTGCTGATTCTTATATAAAAGAAATATCGATGTAGTTACTTTTAATTTGAGGAGTTGTTATACACATAGAATCACCATGGAGCTAAACAAAGCTACGTTCAATGATGTTGAATAGATGGCTGTTCTAAAGCTTTATATGGCTTCTCTATTTCATTATGTAATCAATACCTACGTCATTGAACACTTTTATCATAACTAAGGATTGCCAGAATTTGAAACGTATTCAGTTTATTTAGCCTCGTGCAGTTATGCGTTGTTTTTATGTTGTTTTAAGCCACACTACAAAATCTTTCAGTTATATACGATCGCAGGCACGGCGACCCTAAATAAATAAATCTTAAGAACCCGAAAGAACTTCAGCTTTATTTGATTTTGTCTATGAAAAAAAAAATAACAGAATCGTAATATTTTAAACAAGGGCAATTGAAATATTACAAGTTGGACGGGATTATTGTGTACAACAATCAAATCATTGAGTTTTTTATATTCACGATCCAGTATAATCGCAGTAACAGACGCCATGTTGAAACGATAACCAGGCTCGTTCGTAAATTTCGTACATGACAGCAGCGATATATAAAGCTAATATTAGCTTTATATATCGCTGATGACAGGTATAAAACGGCCGGTATAAAATGACAACTGAATTTGAAAAATGATTAAGTAAATGGATAATTCGGAACAAGAGTTTGATCATAGCAAAGAAAACGCAAATGTAAAGTGCTGTCTAGAACTTAGCGATATATAAACCTTTATATATCACTGCTTGTATTAGGCCTACGGTAATTATTTCTATTATAAATCTATAAATTTCAAGGTGTGTTGTCTATTTAAGTGCATATATCTGGGTTGTTTGTATTAAATTCTATGTAAATTCAACTTAATAACATCCACTATCCCCCCCCCGCGCTCCAAAAAAAAAAAAAAAAGAAAGAAAGAAGAATTCCAATGACCAAAGGTGATAACGTGGTTAAAAGGTCAACAGTTTAGGTTGTATTTAGACAGGAATCTGTGCTGACTAAAAGGTGATAATGGTTTAAATGGCAACAGTTTAGGTTGTACTTATGGCATGGGTCTGCGCTGACTAAAAAGTGATAACGTGGTTAAAAGGGCAACAGTATAAGGTGTACTTAGGCAGGGATTTGTGCTGACTAACGGTAATAAACAACGGGGTTAAAAGTGCAAGTTTAAATTGTACCTAGGGAGATCTGTGCTGACTAAAGGTGATAAACAATTTAAGTTGTAGTTAGGCATGGATCTGCACTGAGTAGAAGTGATAAACAACGGGGTTAAAAGGTCAATAGTTTAGGTTGTACTTAGGCATGGATCTGCATTGAGTAGAGGCGATAAACAACGGGGTTAAAAGGTCGGCAGTTTAGGGTGTACTTAGGGATCTGTGCTGATTGAAGGTGATAAACTACATGTGCACATGGTTAAAAGTGCAGCAGTTTAGGTTACACTTAGGCATGGATCTGCACTCAGCAGAGGTGATAACAGGGATAAAAGTGCAGCAGTTTAGGTTGCACTTAGGCATGGATCTGCACTCAGTAGAGGTGACAAACTACATATATAAATGGTTAAAAGTGCAACAGTTTAGGTTGTTATATGGCAGGGATCTGTGCTGAGTAAAGCTGATACGTGGATAAGATAGCAACAGTTTACGATGTACTTAGACATGGATCTGAGCTGACTGAAGGTGATGAATAACGGGGTTAAAAGTGCAACAGTTTAGGTTGTATCTTGGCAGCAATCTGTGCTGACTAAAGGTGATAAACAACGGGGTTAAAAGGTCAACAGTTAAGGTTGTACATAGGCATGGCTCTGCACTGAGTAGCGGTGATAACAGGGTTAAAAGTGCAACAGTTTAGGGTGTACTTAGATAGGGATCTGTGCTGATTGAAGGTGATAAACTACATGTGTACATGGTTAAAAGTGCAGCAGTTTAGGTTGCACTTAAGCATGGATCTGCACTGAATAGAGGTGACAAACTACATATACAAATGGTTAAAAGTGCAACAGTTTAGGTTGTTCTTTGGCAGGGATCTGTGCTGAGTAAAGCTGATAACGTGGTTAAGATAGCAACAGTTTATGATGTACTTAGATATGGGTATGTGCTGACTAAATGTGATAAACAAGTAGGTTAAAAGGTTAACAGTTTAGGTTGTAATTAGGCAGGTATCTGTGCTGACTAAAAGGTGATAAAATGGTTAAAAATGCAACAGTTTAGTTTGTATTTAAGCAGGGATCTGTGCTGACTAAAATGTGATAACGTGGTTATAAAGGAAACAGTTTAGGTTGTACTTAGGCAGGTACCTTCGCTGACCTAAATATAACGTGGTTAAAAGGGCAGCAGTGTAGGATGTACTTAGGCACGGGTCTGCGCTGACTTAAGGTGATCAACAGCAGGGTTAAAAGGTCAACATTGTAGGATGTACTTGGGTACTGCGCTGACTAAAGTTGGTAAACAAGGGGGTTAAAAGGGCAACAATTTATGTTGTACCTAGGCAGGGTTCTGTGCTGACTACATGTGTACATGGTTAAAAGTGCAGCAGTTTAGGTTTACTTAGACATGGATTTGTGCTGACTAAAGGTGATAAACAAGGAGGTTAAAAGGTCAAAGTTTAGGTTGTACTTAGGCAGGTATCTGTGCTTACTTAAAGGTGATATAGTGGTTAAAAGTGCAACAGTTTAGTTTGTATTTAGGCAGGAATCCGTGCTGACTAAACTGTGATAACGTGGTTAAAATGGCAACACTGTAGGTTGTACTTAAGCAGGTATCTGTGCTGACCTAAAGGTGATAAACAATGGGGATTAAAGGTCCACATTTTAGAGTGTACTTGGGCATGGGTCTCCCCTGACTAAAAGTTGAAAACGTGGTGAAAAGGTCAGCAGTCACGGGTGTACTTAGTCGGGGATCTGTGCTGACTAAAAGGTGATAACGTGGTTAAAAGGACGGCAGTTTATGATGCACTTAGGTAGGGATCTGTGCTGACTAAAAGGTGATAACGTGGTTAAAAGGACGGCAGTTTAGGATGCACTTAGGTAGGGATCTGTGCTGACTAAAGGTGATAAATAATTGTGATTAAAGGTCCATATATTAGGGTATACTTAGGCATGGGTCTGCGCTGACTAAAGGTGATAATAAACGGGGATAAAAGGGTCTGAGTGACTAAAAGTTGATAACGTGGTTAAAAAGTTAGCAGTTTAGGATGCAAGGCGTGCTGGGTGAATACGTGGTTAAAAGGGCAACAGTTTAAGGTGTACTTAAGCAGGGATCTCTGCTGACTAAAGGTAATAAACAATGGGGTTAAAAGGTCCACAGTTCAGGGTGTACTTAGGGATGGATCTGTGCTGACCAAAAGGTGATAACGTGATTAAAAAGGCAACAGTTTAGGTTGTATTTAGGCAGCGATATGTGCTGACTAAAGGTGATAAACAACGGAGTTAAAAAGTCTACAGTTTAGGGCAGGTATACTAAAGGTGATAACGTTGGCATAGGGTATTTCATGGGCTGCTGACTAAAAGTGATAAAATAAAAGTTGTACTCATTACTTACGCAATTTATAATTAAATCTGCGCTGGTGATAACGTGGTTAAAAAAGTTTAGGGTAGGCAGCTGCGACTGATAAACAACGGGGTAAAAGGTAAAGTTTAGTTGATAGGCAGGTATCTGCGCTGTTAATAACGTGGTTAAAAGGACGGCAGTTTAGATTTAGGTAGGGATGCACGTGGTTAAAAGGACGGCGGGATGACTTAGGTATCTGTGCTGACTAAAGGTGATAAATAATTGTGGTCCATATATTGACTTAGGCATGGGTCTGCGCTGACTAAAAATGATAATAAACGGGGATAAAAAGGTCTGCGCTGACTAAAAGTTGATAACGTGGTTAAAAAGTTAGCAGTTTAGGATGCACTTAGGCGGGGATATGTGCTGGCTAAAGGTGAATACGTGGTTAAAAGGGCAACAGTTTAGGGTGTACTTAAGCAGGGATCTCTGCTGACTAAAGGTAATAAACAATGGGGTTAAAAGGTCCACAGTTCAGGGTGTACTTAGGGTGTGCTGACAAAAGGTTAACGGATTGGATCAGTTTAGGTTGTGCAGCGACCTAAAAGGTGATAAACAACGGAGT
Organism: Atrina japonica; assembly: GCA_030159075.1. Taxonomy (NCBI): domain Eukaryota; kingdom Metazoa; phylum Mollusca; class Bivalvia; order Pterioida; family Pinnidae; genus Atrina; species Atrina japonica. Next base: position 226,980 of record BROG01000814.1, read on the forward strand.
TAAAAAGTCTACAGTTTAGGTTGTACTTAGGCAGGTATCTGCAGTTACTAAAGGTGATAACGTTGTTAAAAATGCAATAGTTTTGGTACTTAGGCATGGGTCTGCGTTGACTAAAAGTGATAAATAACATGGTTAACGTTGTACTCATTACTTACGGTGGTACTTAACAACGACTTAAGTTAACAGTTTAGCAGTTGGCGTGCCACTTAATTTTTGCCGCTAGTACCAGTCTGCAGTTGATGACGTCATCAGAATGCTGGCTTCTGATTGGTCAATTCAAATGGCAAGCCGCCTGTGTCATAACCGGAAGTGCGTCATACCGGAAGTGATGCAGTGAGGTAGTTGTCATGGCAATATTTAGGCGTGTCTATGGAAGTGGAAGGTTGTGGGGGCGTTGACTAAAAGCCTTGTTACAAAGAGGTTGGGGTAGACACGTGAGTTCCCGAGAAACGGTAAGAGAGAGAAGTTGGGTTTTTTTCCAGTTTTACTGAGAGTGAACGCGAAACTTTGGGTTTATATTGTGAAACAGTAGTTAGCGCCACCGTCGGTGAAACTAGTAGTTGGTGGCGCCACACCGTCGTTTGAGAGTGGTGTATCATCTGCGCTGACGAGCTCGACTCAAGCTTGTATAGACTTGTAGGTATGTAGGGAATTACTCTGTATAGACTCTATAGGCAAAGGGAGATTACTCTGTATAGACTGTATGGGGCAAAGGGAGATCACTCTGCACTGTATAGGTGAAACAAAGGGGATTCTGTATGCTATAGGGTGAAACTATGGGTGAACGACTGTAGTCACTAAAACCAGAGAGGGAGGGTGGGTTGAAAAGAAAGGTTAGGAAGGGTAGCTTTGGTATGGAATCAGGAGTTTTTCAGGGACTGACTAATTCACGGCAGGAGTGAGGTAGAACATGAAAGTGTGTAACGTACTCTGTGTGATCAAGTGTGTACCGTTCTCATGTTTCAAAGTTTGTCAAAGTGATCAATAATGTGTCGATCTCAAAGTTTGTCCAATGTACCGTTTCATGTTTCAAAGTTTGCAACGTGTACTAAGTTATGAAGTCTCAAAGTGACAAAGTGACACAATAGTAAAGTGTAAAGTATGAAGTTGTTCACTACGCGCAAGTACAAAGTTCAGATAGTGAAAATAGTATCTGATAATAATCACCCAGAGAGAGTTTTTCTGACGATGTTGACTCTTCGAGCTTCGGCTGCCAAATGAGCTCTCAGAGGTCTAACTGAACTTATTCTCAATTTTAATGTTACTATTTTTAGAATTGCCTCGTTTTGAATTTCTGTCTCATAAAATTTGATCAATCAAGTAAAAGAAATAACTTACTTACTATAGGTTAGACTTACCACTATAGTATAACACAACACAAAAACTGGTTTCAGTTAAGGTTTCTTTTTCGTGTAAGTTAGGTGGCCCTGAAAAGGGCCATTTGTTGATGGGTTGTTAAAACCCTGTGCCTTATGACTGCTGCACGGGCCGCAGCAGCTTTACAAAAAATTCCGGCTTTCTGGCGTTCAAAAAAATATTCCCACTCGTCGCTGGGTGTCTTCAGGGTCTTCAGTACATAATCAGTGCCCAAAAGAGAGTGGTATCAATCGCAAGTTCTGAACTTTGCTTATGCCATGTTGTGTGTCTTCTTGATATGAAGCGCAGTGAAATGCTTTTTATATGAGCAGTATAGTGCACGCGACATACTCCGCCTCGTCAACTTTGACCTCTTTATGATTGGTCTAATCGTTGGCAAAGTAGGAGAAATAGTGATAAAAATAAAAAATGCTATGGAGTACACTATGGAACAAGGATTCGTGATACTAAAGATTGATCTGAACTTTCATCAGGGGAAAAGAAGATGTTCGCCTGAGACGAATTGTACTTCTCAATTCTGTTTTACGGTTTGGTAGAGAAGAGAGAAAACGTAAGCAAATGGATTTAAAAAGAGATTCTGTACATGAATCATGGCTGATATGCCAAAAAACAACGGTCCTTTTTCAGGACCACTTATATCTTACGAGCAGCTGAATGTGCAGTGTATATAATAAAATGAGTTATAGGGTTTATGAGACAATTAAATGAGTTATAGGGTTTATGACACAATAAAATGATAATAGGGCTTATGTTTTATAGAGTAGTAGTAGTAGATGTAGCATATCTCAATACAGTTTAGATTACTTTTCTAATGAGTTGGGTGGCCCTGAAAAGGGCCGTTAGTTAGGTTACTAATGTAACATCTTCTCTTTTTCAGAGGTAAACGTTGTTCTGCTTCCAGTAGGCGTAATCGGTATCTGGTGAATAAGCACGTGCCGATCGAGTTGATCTCTGACTTTCTGCGAAATGGTTGCAATTCAGTTTTCAGTAGGATAGTAACGATTACTTAAGTAACAGAATAATTCAGCTTCTGTATAGATGATCTAAGCTGCTGACGTGTGACGTCACACCCTGCCAAGGTGACTGTGTAACCATGTGGGGGCGAAGTACAAGAAAAAGAAGAATGGCTGATATGTGCCGATACAGTGGGAAGAAAGGTGGACGACGAATGGATTGAGCTCGTGAAGCTTGAAAAAAAGAAAAAGAGAAAGACGGCAGAGAGAAAAACGGGGTAAAACACAAACGGCCCTTTACTGAAAGCAGTAATAAAACATAGATCCTTTGTATCTCACTCTAAGTGTTACACTTTTACTTTTGATCTCCTTCTACTCATAGTTTTGTAGTTTTGTTTTTTACATTAGATCGCTCCTTTACACCTTGTAGATTAGAGCAGGACTCTAAGTGGACTCTTAAGTGTACTCTGTATACCTTATATTCAATAGGTTTAAACTCTAAGTGTACTCTAAACGTGTACACCTTTTAGTCATAAATACACAAACACCAGATCATTTTTAATAAGTTTAATGCCCCGCTAAAAAACGTTTTAGATAGTCGACAGAGGATTAGGGCCGTCCCTCTGTGACTATGTACAATACATAAGCATGAACTATGAGAACATTAACTATCAGAACATTAATTATGAGAATACTGATGACTATGTACACTACATAAGCATGAACTATGAGAACATTAACTATGATAACATTAACGTTGAGAACATTAACTTTGAGAACACTGATTCACTTTCTGTGACTATGTACAACACATAAGAATGAACTATGAGAACATAAACTTTGAAAACATTAACTTCATGTTAAAATCACAAAACTTTGAGTCACTTTGACTACGGTTGATCTTGCCCATACAGCACGGAGCAAAAGAACGTCAAACGCTGTGACACTAAACGTATTTACATGATAAACAGTACTAAAAACATTCACTGCTGTTTCAGTTTCCACTTTCCCTTTCTTGGTGGCTTTGCCTCCCTTCTTGAGCATCAAGTTGAGTTTACGTTTGACCCCTGTTGAAGTCTGTTCGGGACATTCATAAGCCCAATGACCTGACTGATGACATTTATAACACTGGTCCGATTGACGAGATCGATTGTCTACTTTGTTCTCAGGTTCTACTCTTACTGATGTTGTTGTTGTTGTTGTTGCCGACTCGTTATTCTTGCTTATATTCGTACCCCATATATGATGTTACTCCTGGCTGGCAGAGTAGTTGTAATAGTCGTGAGCGCATCACGTAACATTCCCTGGGTCGCATCATTTTCTTGTTTTTCTTGCAACTGGTCTAAAGTTTTGAGAACTTCATCAAACTCATCGGCCCCTTCTAGGTAAAGGTGTAATATTAGGTGAATAATTGGGGTGCGTCTGTGACAAGCCTGGATAACTCATGTTGATGACTGATTCAAAATGATGTTTGGTCACTGCACTTCACTTTACTTTATACCCGTTCTTCTTCTTATTCTATATTTAGACTCGTTCCCGTCAGCCACTTGGATGTTCCCAGAAGGGAGGCTCCACACAGGGTTTTTTGTTTTTTTGTTTTTTTTGTTTTTGTTTTTGTTATGTTTATATCAGCAATTGACTGAAAGCACAATCTTTAGACCAAACTGTAAAAGCAATTATCGCTCCATTCCCAATCTTTTAAACAGAACAAGAAAAACACTGAACGTGGAGTTAAATCCTGCTCTGGCTAATTCTGTCTGTTTAGGTCCCGGTAGATATTTGGGCCAATGATCTTCTCAGGTAGTTTATTCCTGATGAAACGTGACGGTGTACTTTAGGTAGGTGGAGTCCTTGTCACTTCTATCAGATTAACTCTCGGTACGCTATCCACTTTCAACCCGATGAGCTCGTGGTACACTATCTACTTCTACTCGATGAACTCGTGGTACACTATCCATCATGTCTCGGTTCATGGGAGCACTATCCGTGACGGTCTGACTAGGTATCTGCAGTTCATAAAATCTATTTTTAGATCAGAACTAAAAAATCATATTTTTCTACGTTTTTTTGTGCTGAAACACAAATTGTATCATCGGTACGTCTACTAAAGGTTGTTCTTTATGCACATAACCTGCTCGATTGCCATTATTATCATTTAATTGTAAATGAAAAGTGTCACCGTACATGGGAGACTGACGACAATCGTTTAACCATCGTCGTATAAACAATAAAATAAAACTTTTCGTGGTCGTCCCCCTTTTCACTCCTTCCCTGTTCTTTTGTTCTCTCTACGGATACTTTGCGTGGATAGTCATTATTCATGTCATTTTCTCTTTTCGTTGGTTTCATATTGATAGATGTCAAATACAAGATGTGAACACGATGACTCTCGGTCATCAACTGACCAAATTTCCTGTGTTGCACTTGAAGGCTAGAAAAATGAATTTTACGTCCAATGTCATCTCTCAATTGTATTTCAATGGTATCAAAATACTTTTTATTTAAACCCACATAATTGTAATGAAAAGGTTCCCAATGTTGTTGATGATTGAGCGATTGACCCGTTTGAAAAGGGACCACACGTAATAACGGTAACGATTGTGAACCTACAATTTGACTTTCGGCAATGTTACTGTAGACATAGCAATATTTAAATCGGGTACCGTGGCATGTGTGTGACATCGATCCATTTCGTCACTCATTCATGTCAACGGCTTCAAAAACTTGGAAAAACGTATTAAAAAGGGAACGGAATAGATGGATCGGCCTTTAAACTCAATGATGAATGAGTCTCCAAATACTTCCTACAAAAGCGATCCCCGATTTCGTATCAGTTTTAGAGATGACATGATCAAATTCGGGATCATCTAACGAGACGTGTTTCTTAATCAATTCTACAGTAAAACGTTCATGTTGACGATATTTCAAACGTGAAGGGGAACCAGGACATCTATGTAATTCTCATCGGATGTTATCGATTCTATCAAGTTGGGAAAGATCAATTCACTCAACGCTACTTCCCACTCACTATCCATCATACTTAAAGCTTGAGGTAAATGAGTTTTTGAATTCTGTTTAAGGTATTATCGGGAAAGACTTTTAAACTAGCATCGCTAGGTAAAGTCATGTAAAAACTACCATGATCTTTCGAATCGAGAGTCGCCATGATGCGTGTACTTGAGATCCAACTGTATCAATGAACCCCTACCCTTCACTGTCTTCTGTTTTATATCAACAACACCAACACCAAAGTCAAACTCATAAATTTTATTACTCAAAAAACTTTATTCAAACTTTATTCAATAACCATAAGGTAAAGTACAAAAGTTTTCAATGCGATGTCTCTTATCATACACGACACGCACTTCTTTAGTCATCGCCTGTGTTTTGACTTTATGTTGTTTCGTTCGCATGATCTTATGAGGGTACGATACCAGTACTTTCTTTTGTTGACCACGTAACAACTGTTTCAATGTATCTACGTTGACATGTAAAGGCTGCTAGCACTACATTGCTAAAACCATTGGGTTCATCAAAGTCATCCTTCTGTTTTGAATTCACACCAGCATCATGTCTAGCTCATCATGGCCTTCGTCATTTGGAATCAGTTCTAAATGTAATATCTCACGAGTGTCATCTTGAAGCAACTGTTGTAATATTTCGTAACTCTCCACATACTGTGTCTGAGGGTTAAATTAGTCCGTTGAGCAAATTTACCCCACAAACAGTTCAGAAACAGTTTAGCAATGGTCCGTAAGATAGGATTCTTCTCTACATCTTCTTCTCGTATGATCAGTTGTTCTCTCGTTTCAATCTCTTTGAGGTACTGACGACGATCTTCTACTGTTTGACAGGAAGCAGGAAAACCACTAGCTTGTTGCTTAATCTGGAGAAAAACTGATCAATATAGCTACGAAATAAAGTATTGGACTGATCAGATAAATGCCATACTTCAAAGATACGATCGATCACATAACCTTTTTCTATAGCTTTATTCAATTCACACGTCGTCCATGTACCTAACAAACGTCGTTCTTGATTCGTATGAGAGCATCGATAACTCAATACCCAACTCCTGTTCGATTCCTTGTTGAGCACAAGTACGGCATAAAGGAAAAAGTAGCTTTCCTCCTGCAAACCGATAAGGTAACACGGGGTGAAAACAGATGACGAGGAGGAATGACTCGACATTGTACCAGTCCAAAATATTGATCTAGACTTTTGAAATCATGAGTAATCACGTCTGGGTGTCCAATGGGAAAAGTCCCATGTTTCAAGACAAAAACGGGTGCAAAGAACATACATCCACGTAACGAATGTCTCCTTCTTCACATAGCAAACGAGTAGCATTCGTTCGACCTCCAAATAAAAAGCATCTTTAGGAACTAACGGGTCGGGAAACTCCTCATACGTTTTATCAATGAAATGTTGAAACTCTGGATCCGTCTTGTACCTTTGACGATAGTCGTGTTCCCACAGCGTTTCTACTTGATAGCGTTGACGCAAATAATGATCTCTCTCTAAGGTCATAGGAAAACACACAAGGGACATCCGTACTCCACGCGATAAGATCCTACGACGATAGGCTATATTTTCCCGTACTGGCAAAAACGTAATCGATTCAGCAAAGGGGTCCACATCGGTTAGTTTCAAACAATGCTTTGAAAATGCATTTATTCTTCTAATTCGCAATGCAAATGAAAAATCTCACCCTTTTGAATTTGGTCTTGATACCACGCTTCAAAATCACGACGGACATCAGGTTTCATACCTTCTGGGTTGTAATACATATTGAAGCTAAAGGAAATGACAAGAAATTACATGAGTCTTTTAGGCAGTTATGAGCAATAGCTATAGCTCCATCATGTAAAAGTTTCTCCCTTTGATGTATGTCATCATACACGGTCGTTTGAAATAACCAAGTATCTGTACACTGGGGACATACACGATGAGCAATACATAGATTAGGTTTATGTTCTCCGGTATCCTGGGGTACACTCAAAATCATAGAAAATGTAATAAGGGGGGTGAAGATGATTCATCCTGAGAAGGGGATCCGTTGCTGAATGTCCCCTGACAATGTGTACATTCTATAGGTTTTATCGTGTTGTCGGGAACACAGGGCCACGGTGCAAAAACAACGAAACGGTGATTCTTCTACATGATCATAACCCACATCACAATGGTCACAATAGTAATTACATTCCAAGAGTTAGATACGATACAAATCGTATAAGACGTGAATGGGGGCCCCAGATCCCATACCACTATTACAGGTGAGCTTCTCGTCGTTGAAGAGTATATCTATTTGCATCACCATAAATCAAAGTTTTCCAATAGCGTTGCCAATTTTTGTACTTGTCTCCATCTCCAAGTCCAGGTTTCTGACAATGAAAACGACCAACTACAATAGCACGAGCTAAACAGGTCTTGTCGCATGACTTTTTTATCAACACTGAGATGATATTTTCGTTTTCCACCCCCGCTACCTACAGGCTGTATGACATGGATTACTGACAGGGTGGTAGACCCATCTTCGATTCTAAAATTTTCATTACTCTGTTGCACTTTTTCTCAATTTTCTCCATGAGTTGTATATTGACTCTCATCTTATCTCGATCTTCACACTGTAGTTTGTTCTTAATAGAAGTCAACATAAAACTTGGTACACATTCGAAGCCGTTTTAAACTTACGTGATTTACGCTCACTCAGACATTAAACCCATCACCCCGTTGATCTCTCTGGTGAGCCTGCCTTTGACTTCTCGCCTGTTCTTGTCTTTCATTTAACAATAAATCAAAGTTCGGTAAATTAGCCAACAGTCAAATCTAAAATGAAGTTGTATTTATAATAAAAAAAGAAAAGAACTGTATAGATACTCAAACGAGGTATCATCACATTTATATAGTCTTTTATATTCTAGTCTTTTATGTTGTATAGGTCCATAAAACTAGAATGTATTGTATTTCGTTTTATTTTCATATAGAATTAGAAATATTAAAAACTAGTGACAGTATCTGTCTTAAAAAACAGGTGGCCAAATGTATAGACGTAGATGTCTAGACGTAGATGTCTAGACAGGCTACAACAACAGGTGGCCCGATGGCAAGTGTCAAAAACAGGTGTTCAGATGCCAAGTGTCAAAAATGTCAAAAACAGGTGTTCAGATGCCAAGTGTCAAAAATGTCAAAAACAGGTGTTCAGATGCCAAGTGTCAAAAACAGGTGGCCAGATGTCTAGACGCAGATGTTCAGACGGGAGAAAAAATCAAAACGTGACGTCATTCACTCTATATAAGCTAATACTGCCTGAGTCTCGGTATTAGTTGCCCAATCAATTCTGGTAGGACCCCTGTGACACCGACTACACAACACCAGGAACCACCTACTTCGACAACATAAGGCCAAGATAAATCGACTGATCATAGAAAAAGAAAGAGAAGTTCGTCGTTGGCGACGTCTACTCGACAGATATTAGACTTTCTCTCTTATTCAGCTTTTCGGAGCAATCAACGGCCCTTTTAAGGGCCACTCAACTTATTCGGAAAGAAACCTTCACTAAAGGTATGCAGGGTTTGTGTTTGTGTTAATTTGTAGTGACTACACACTATTTAGTCGCGTATATTCAACATTAAATTTTTATTTTGTGTTTTTTGTGTGTTTTTTGTTGTATTCACTTCATTAGATAAAAGTCTAAATATAGTAAGTCATGTGACTAGAGAGAGGCATTTGAGATCCAAAGCTCGAGGTGTTAACATCATAAGAAAAATCCACTACTTTTAGCATAGGGTGAGTATTTCATTTTTTATTGGATCAGACAAAATTATTTTTCATGCACTAAAAATAGAAACAAAAAAAAAGTCACATGACTAGAGTATAGGTTCAGTTAGACCTCTGAGAGCTCATTTGCAATCCGGAGCTCGAAGAGTCAACATCGTCAGAAAAAAAAACCACTACCAGCATAGGGTGAGTGTTTGAACTTTTTATATAACTATATGTTTAGACCCATCACTATACATTTACTCTACAAGTTTTAGTACAAGCTTGAGTCGAGATCGGCCTACCGCTTCTCGCGCTTGCGCACTTGAAACAGGACTCTTGACGACTAACAGTGACGGGCTCGGCCTACCGTTTCTCGCACATGCGCATGATACACAACTCTCAACGATGTTTCACAAACCCAAAGTTTCGGTTCTAAAAATAGATCCACTCTGCTCAAAACTGGAAAAAACCCAAAGTTTCGGTTCTAAAAATAGATTCACTCTCAGCTCAAAACTGGAAAAACCCAACTTCTCTCTCTTCCCGTTGACTTCTCGCGAACTCTCGTGACCCCGACCTCTTGTAACGAAGGCTCTCATTGGCTCCTTAACCAAGATGGCCGCCCCCACAACCTTCCACTTCCGCTCATAGACACGCCTCCAAACTCAACGATTGGCTCTTTCGTCTTATTGCCTTGACAACATGACCTCACTTCCGGTGTGACGCACTTCCGGTATGACCGCACTTCCGGTATGACACACTTCCGGTTATGACGTCACAGGCGGCTCCATGGCGTGCCATTTGAATTGACCAATCAGAAGCCAAGGCCACTGGTGGCGCCCCCTAGCGGCAAAATTCAAATGGCACGCCATGGAGCTGCCTATTACTACTAACGTGGTTAAAATACAACAGTTTAGGTTGTACTTAGGCAGCGATATGTGCTGACTAAAGGTGATAAACAACGGGGTAAAAGGTCAACAGTTTAGGTTGTACTTAGGCAGGTATCTGCGCTGACTAAAGGTGATAACGTGGTTAAAAGTGCAACAGTTTAGTGTGTGCTTAGGCATGGGCCTACGTTGAATAAAGATGATTAACTACGTGGTTAAATGTGCTCTATTTAAGGTTGTACCCTATATTTAGGATTGAATTTTCACTGACTAAAGGTGATAAACTACAAGGTTAATGTGCTTTTAGTTTAGGATGTAGCTTGAACTTAGGCTTGCATCAGCACTGAGTAAAAGTGGTAAACTTCATGGTTAAATTGCTGTAGTTTAAGTTTTACCCGGTACTTGGGCTTGAATCTTCGTTGATTTAGGTGATAATCTATATTGTTAAAAGGGTGCCATACAGCTAGGTCCGACATAGTTCTTCTACAGGGTCTGTGTGTAACACGGGTTAATTTTGCCGTTCTTACATATCGGTGTCTTCTCATTTGTCCGACTCAGTTTAATAATCATCCATTCTCACTTCGTGTACTTATGTGACACAGGTAAAATGTTTTTGTAGTAATTATAAGGTGTCAGGTTGGTAAAAATCTGGAAAATTTGTTCCACCTTACTGAAAATATATATTTTTTCTTTTCCATGTTTCATCTGTACATGTATTTAAATTTTCAGATAGAATAAACAGTGTGACAGAGAGAAAGAAAGAAAAAACCATAAACGAATGTATAATTCACATTTTAAAAAAAGAAAACTGAAAATTCAAATGTCAAGAGTTAGAACTTTGATATAACACATTTTAAATGGAAAATCAAATGTCAAACTCGGAACTTAATACAACAAATTTTAAATGAAACAGGCCGGTCAATATTTCAGGTATATTTTTCCTGTCACACTTTACCCAAGCTGTAGATAATTACCTATAGATCGAAGTTTCACTCATCCAACTTTTAAAATTTACCTGTACTTTATTAAATCATCATTGGGTATATGAGATTGTTTTTTTTTTTTTTTTTTTTATTTTTTTTTTTTTTTTTTTTTTTTTTTTTTTTTTTTTTTTTTTACCCTTATATCTCTGGACCGAGAAACAGTTTGCATTGAAAGCTAATTTTGATAGTCCATGGTCTACTCCGAAAAAGTGCACATAATGTTCAATTTCTGAAGAGTGACTAAGTTTTTATGGTGCACCGTTAGGGCCAAGGAGTCTTTATGAAAACACTTTCAATAACGCGTTTTTATACGGTGTCCCCAGGGGTCATCTGTAACAGTCCAACGGGGCATTTGTAAAACACCGTTGAGGTCGCGCTAACACGCTATCACTCACTTACACTTTTTATCCCCTCGCAACAGCGTTGGAAGGGATATAGCAATGCAGCCGTTGTGTGTGGTTGGGTGAGTGGGTGCGTATGTGAGGTCGTCCGCTACACTTTTCCTTGTGGGCACGATGCAGACTAAAGTTCTTGCCTGATCACTTTCAAACTTCACATGCACGTTGTTCATGATGAGAGGGGGAATCCTTTTGATTTTGAGTCACGGGGTCAAGGTCAATTTTAGCCAACATTGCGAACGGATGTCCCGTTTTGCGGAGCCCTTGTTTAAATGTTACAAATTTGCAACTGCACATTAGTGTGAAAGTGTTTTACACATGGACACACCATCTCACTAATACGCGCGCAATCGCGTTATCATGCTATCTCGCTACCGCACAACGCACGAATGAAGTATCGTGCAAACACGTTATCACGCTTTTGTTCTTACACTAAAAATGAGCGAGGGATGGGGGAGTAAAGATTATCGCCAAAAACGAGGATGCGACACTGAGGTAAAAACATGGTAAGTGAAAAAATACGAGGGTAAGTGGAAGGTGTTTCAACTCAGGAAAAAGGAGGCCTGATGTTTGATGAAGTCTGTGATAGTAAAATGAAAAAGGAATGGTACAACGAAACAAACAAAGAAGCCAAACAATACAAAAAAGATTTGTTTAAGAGACAGCTATTTTTAGAATAGGCCTATAGGTCACGGTCATAAGGTCACAAGATTATCCCAAACCCCATAGAATTGGGCAGAAACGGCATAATGCGGTTTTTTTCGGAGTAACGGACCTTCGGGGTAATGGACCTTCGGAGTAACGGGCCTTCGGAGTAACGGGCCTATATTTTATTTGAACTGATACAGTAATAAAAAGTAAATTTACACCGATTGAACCGGATCAACAGTACCCTAGGAATCTATGAGTTGTTTATTAATGATAAAGTAGCACATGTATGATATAGCAATTACAACAGCATACAATTAATACAAAAATATAAAACTGGCGCAGTTCCAGTGATATTTTTCCAGTGATACTTCAACTTTTATGCTGTATTTCCGCTTTATACTTTATATCCACATATTTAGATTCTTATTTCCGTCGTTTGAACTACATGCGGAAGACTAAAATGTTAAATTAATTTCTATTTATAAATCGGACAATTATAAACGTGTTCAAGTGTGTTCTTATTATCTCAATAAAAACTCCACTGTGTGTATCGAGTGTTTTCATCTCTAGTTGAGGAGAAGCTATTGGAAATTCAAAACCATCGTATTCTATCAATACGTTATAAGCACGCAATGGTATTGAAATATCAAATATCAGTTCAATATTACCACTATTACTATTGAAATATATTTTTTCTGTTAATGTCAGTTTTAAATCAACAAGGAAGACGTCAAAATGCCGCACCTCATTACGATACCAATGTGTCACTATCGATGTAGTAACAGAAGATCTTGTGGCAGTCAGATGTGACTGAAGGCGCATTAAATAAGATGACGATAAAACAAAACAACAGATATATTGGCTGAAAATAACCATCTCTAGTTCATGTTACAGAGAAAATTATTTTTATGTCGAACAGAGGAAAGTATGATAAGTGTTTAAATGATTTATCGTTGGGAAAATAATGTACTGCAATTTAAACATCGAATCACTTTCTATCGTAACTAATTTTCCCTTTTTCCTATTAAGCATTTATTACAACTGCTGTTTATGCAGCCGCCAATTTATAATATCATACTTGATAAATGTATATGCAAAATGAATGCATGATGCCTCCATGTGAGTTTAAAAATTCTTGACTGCACGAAAAGAAACTCTCAAACAAAACCATGATGTATTTTGCTTTTAAAAACCGATGATCCATCGATATAATCCCCTCTACACATTCCTGTGTCAACAAATGATACATGTATGTAGATAATTAGCCCAATTAATTGATTAACAATTAATGTCTGGGCAGGAAGAATTGTCTCTGTATCTTTTAATATTCTATCGAACATAGATCATCTGAGCCCCATTACCCTGTATTGTTTCCTTATATACAAATCACCGATACTAAAGACTGAAAATCCAGATATGGGATCAGGTGCCATGGAGGAGTAAGCATCCACTGTTGACCGATCAAAGCCGCCATTAGTGCACAGTCAAATTCAAACTGCGAAATGTTATTTCATGTAGGAACATGCCACAACTGATGAAAGATGGATATGCCACAACTGATGAAAGGTGGATATACATGTAGTTTGCTATAGACATAGATATTTGTCCATATATCATCAAGTTTACCATAAATACACATTACTACATGTACAAGGCGGGATATTGACCTATCGCCAAGTGTCTGACACATGGGCTGTTGCATTACGGTTACTGCAGTACGTTATTGATTTTACATTTGTTTTTTTTTGGGGGGGGGTGCATTAGGTTTTTGTTGTACGTTATTGATTTTACATTTTTCTTAGGGAGGGGGTTGGTAGGGAACATTAGGTTTTTGTTGTACATCATTGATTTTACATTTGTTTTTGGGGGGTGGGTGGAGTGCATTAGGTTTTTGTTGTACGTTATTGATTTTAAATTTGGGGTGCATTAGGTTTTTTTCTTCGTTATTGATTTTACATTTGGGGGTGCATTAGGTTTTTGTTGTACTTTATTGAATTTACATTGGGGTTTTTTTTGGGGGGGTGCATTAGGATTTTGTTGTACGTTATTGGTTTGACATTTGACTTAAAATTTTGGTTGAACTTTATTATATATACACTGCGTTGGCCAAGATAAAAAAGTACCTCTCCTGAAAAAAGGCTATCCATTTGCTGGTAAACACAAAACAATAGAAACTCTGCTGGCTACTGGCAACTAAAAGTATCTAGATTTAGACGTAGCCTATTCGATGGTCACGTGACTGAAAGAGAAGTTAAAGTTCGGGTATTGTCTATAAATATCTGTCATTTACATGATATTGACTTAGCATTATCTTTCAAGTGTACTCTGACTCATACTTTTAGTGTTTAGATCATGGTTGTAATGATCCATGTTTTATAAGGACCTTCCCTAACGGGATTTCAAACAATTGTTACTGCTGACGTGCTTACATAATAAATCGACGCACCATGCATATATGCACGTACGCACGCACGAGTGCACTGACATTATGCTAGTAGTATTATAAGCCACACTAAACAAATTTTTATTTCAATAGAGATAACCAATTTTACAAAAACATTCAATAAAGATATGAAATTTGAATTACGTAAACTTGAAAATAGCATAAGTTAATACACTTTTTAAAAAAAATCTCCTTATTTCGCAAGTTCACGCAATTTTACCTAAATATAAAAACAAAAGGATAAAATTCCACCAATACAAAGCTCAAAAGTCCGCGTTTCATTCACACTTCTTAAAGCATTATCAACTGATATTATAACGGATGTATTTTCATAATTCAAATACAATTGATCAGAAATCCATATTGAATGCAGTGGATTTAGTTGGTAATTTGATTTATAGATATTTTACAAACTATTGTCTGAAAAAAGAAAATCCGATATGGCTGTTAACTGCCAACAGCAAGGTTAATAGCCAAAATCAAACATTCTGACGTCTAGATATTTAGCTTTACATCTACCTAGTATAATCTGGTGAGAATGCGAATAACATTCTTGTAATGTAACTTTAATCAGGATGTGAAATTTATTACCTGTAAGATATTACCGAACACAACTTACACAACAAGGTTTGTGATAGTAATAAATAAAAGAAAATCGAATACTATATTGCACAATAGTAACTTTATTATAATACATGTAATAATAATTAGTATTATCATTTGTTGCTTCTACTATGCAGGTATTTCAGGTTCTACAACACAGTTGGTTTAAGTAGATACAAATACATTAAGCTTTCTTAAATAAAAGAGATGTACCCCCACATGCACATCCATCCATCCATTCACAGACAGAAAGAAAAGCATACACTTTTAATTAGTAATAAGGATTGTATAAGTCGGTATTTGAAATCGAAAACTGATGCAAACCTGGAATTGACTTGATTCCATACGATTGCTATAAGAAACATTTATTGTAATGTCGTATATGTTCCATGTATCAGTTCGACTTTACTTAAAGAAAATATATATATAAAAGTGTGTGTGTGTGTCCCAATAACATTGCAATCGCACGTTAATTCTTCATTTTGCATATGTAACAGGAAATAGTATTGCGACATAATATTTCTTTGACAGTTCAATCTAGTGCATTTTAATGACTAGATATAGAAAAACGACAACAGGTGCTCCGAGCGGATCTACGTGAGATAAAGCATGTACACGGGTCTTTTTATATTTTACTATTTCTCCCTAGTTGAAGTATGTGCAATGCATGTTTTTATTCTTCATTTAGTAATTTTGTAGGTCTTCCTGGTGTCAAATATCAAAACATAATTATGTAATTGGTTAGATGTCAAAAAAGTTGTTCAGTATAAGCTAGTTATATTGAAATTTACCCTTCTTGTTCAAAATCCACTGATCCAATTGCGAGTCAATAAATTTAGTAAAAAAAAATCTTCTTTTACTACTTGTACTTGATGAACAATAACAAACAAGAGCTATACAGAGGCATAAAAAAACTTATATTCCTATATATTTTGTGAAAATGAGGTCAGGTCCAGTGTGTATCTTCAATTGCACATTTTTATTGACTTTGGTTACGTATGCATATACAAAAAGTTAGGTTGAATTAATCAATTGCAATTGAAAAAGTGCCAAACCTGGGTTTCTCAGGTAATTTCATAAAATACATACAGATTTCAGAATGTGTATGCCTGTGTATATCTCTTTTTTATTATTGTATATTAATCTAAGTAGTAAAAAGGACAACTTAAAAAAAGCATAGCTAATGTCCCTTTAAGATGACCTTAAATTGCATGGCCTCTTGCACCCGATGTTTGTCCAATATTTACCAAGTTTATATTTTTCTCGTGGACTCTCCTCACGGCTAAACGTTTGGCATCTGTACTTTTTATAATAATTGCAATGAAAATTATCATCCGACAAAAGCAGGGGACTAGCGCCACAAAGTTTAATAATTTGCTTATGTTTGAGAATGTCAGTCATTGTTCTGTCTTTTTTTTTATAATGTTTTGTTTTACTTATTTTTTGGTGGGAGTGGGGGTATCTACATTAAAATCGACCTCAACTGATAGAGTCATATTGACAGAAAAGATCGTCTTGAGCATTTGTTTTGGACCTTTTTGTAAAACTATAATTTTGGAATTGTTAATAATATTTATATATTGATCCAAATGAAATTTATTCTTCATTTTGATAATTTAATAATTTTATTGACTGAGTACTTTATTTATAAACCAACATGTTTTCAGCGATCATTATCAACAAGATGTTTTAGATTCTTCGTTTCGTATCATTACAATGTCCTAAGATATAGTTTGACCTGCATTATACAATATTGGAATGAAAACTATGTATACATTATTCAGAAAATGAAATTCTACATATATTTCATTAAAATTTAAAGTGTTTTGACACAATATTATCGGCATATTTTGTTTTTATTTTGGAACTAAAAATATAAGGCTTACTGTTGATGTGAAAAAAATTTGCTGTCCCATTATCTGTTCTTCTACACGTATTTATATGTTTACGTCGCTCTCTCTCTCTCTCTCTCTCTCTCTCTCTCTCTCTCTCTCTCTCTCTCTCTCTCTCTCTCTCTCTCTCTCTCTCTCTCACACACACACAGAGATACAATACACATGTACATTTACAATAAAAGTTAACATAAAAACAAAAATGTATAAGTGCCTGTTATTGTAGACTAACTGCATTTTAGAATGTACATGATCATTGGTATGTATGTATGTATGTATGTATGTTTGTATGTATGTATGTAGTTATATATGTATTTATGTATGTAAGTATGTATGTATGTATATATGTATGTATGTATGTATGTATGTATGTATGTATGTATGTATGTATGTATGTGTGTATGAGAAAAAAATCATTTATATTTGTGTACTTCATATTGGAAAATGTCTTCAAAAATGAAATATTAAAATAAAATGTCGTATATCCGGGCGACTCTCTTCAGTTAGCACTGTAATCAGTTGGTAGGACATTATTTCTTTTGAGATATTGATACATTCATTTGTATAAAATCCGGGCAGGACGTAAAACTTACACCAATTGATGTCAGAGGTAATTAATAAAATATACTGTATATAATGCCATATGATATTATTGGTTTGTAAGCATTGGTATTATGTTTAGTACATTTACAACCACTGTCGTTGTCATGACTAATTTACTGTTTGAGTCCCACAGAAACCCAACACTTTGTATTTCGGTACCAGTCGATTATTTTATACTAAATATTTATTTCGATTAGATAGCAATGTGTAACTTCTAAACGCCCCAAATGCTATGATAGTCATCTTTTGCAGTGGTAACGCTTAGACGGATTTGGGAATGTATTTAAGTCAATTATTTTGTCCTGTATGGTACCACTGTCTCTTTCAGAGCTCCGCAACTATTTGAAATTCGAGCTCAACTGATGAAGTCTAATTGACAGTAACAATAGTCTTGAGTATTTATTTAAACTTTTGTTTTGCAAAACTAGAACATTGGTTTTATAATGATTACCCCATGGGTAACTAGTGGGGTGATGTCAATCGACCTTTGTTTAACAATTTTTTGTTTAAGCATAACTTGAGTTTGTAAAAATCCTATCAATATTGCAACAAAGTAAAAAAAAAAGGTGTTAACCGGTGAAAACACAAGCGATATTCAAAAGACAGATAAGTTTATTTTCAATTTATGTATCTTGTTGTAATCGTAGATGATTTCTTGATTCAGTTAATGAAGCGTTGTAGTCATGACACGGAACATTTTGATAAAGGGACACAAAAAACGGATCAACAAATATTTACATACATTTATAGTGGGGTATTAGAATAAAACTTGTCTATTGACTTTGACAAACTTTTTTGGGAAAATGTTTAATCGTAAAAACCTTGGTCAATAGCTACAATTGGTTATTTACACGTTATGTTTGATCACGTCAAAATGACTTTTATCCTTTTAAAATCTTCAACGAGGAATTTACAGAAGTATAAAAGTGTATAATGATACACTCACCAGACACACAAATACATAAACGAATTACACCTGTTTCTATGTCTAAAATAAACAGAGATTCGTCCTTTTAGAACTAAAATAATCTATAAGGTGTGAGTAAGGTAAAGGAAGGTATACCCAGGTATAACCAACTACCATAAGCATTGTATCGCGGTTACATACTGTAAATCATAGTGAATTTAATAGTTAACTGAATTATGACAGATTTTAAACATCGATTAGCTAGCTGATGATATTAGCTACCTCATATATATCACTTTTGAATTTGTTAATTTATCCAATGTTTTATTGATAACATTTACAAATTTATTTGATAAGATTTATTCATGTCTATTCATTAATCATTCGATATGATAAATGTTTATTATCAAAATTTTTAAAATTATATTTAGCAATACCCCTGCCACTCTACATACGCACATCCTCAGATGAGAGTTGGAAATGCATATAACACATGTTTCGTCATAAGCCCAATGACATTAGAATCCGCTGTAGGACACCGATCAAGCGCTACATGTCTACTTTGTCTAAAGACTGTTTAACAACCTCTCCTAACTGAATATATTTATTACTAATTAAACAATACACATGTTCTCTTTATCAGATTCAAATTAAGATTTGTCAGCAGAAAAGCAGAATAGATAAACAGCATTTTATGAAATATTTACATTCAGCATTCATAAGCTCAATTGTTTCACAAGTTCTGTGTGTTCGACATTAAAGAATAACAACACAAAGACTAACACATGAATCAATGTATTGATCATAGTGGGAGACCGAATTTAGAGTTCTGACGCAAACTGTCAATTCAAATGTAGTTTTTAAGTAGCCTAAAGTTGGCGGTGCTATGTTTCAGTTCTTTGGACGCTATTCAATACAACTCAGATCCATATATTGCTATCGGCAGAATTATCTAGTCCTCACGTTTTCCCTTTTCTGTATTTAAAATTTAACGTTTTTTTAAATAGTTTGTTGATTATACGGTGGCGGCCAATTGAAAATGGTGAAAACTTAGCAATAGTGTACATGTACATGGGAAAAGAACTTGAGTCTCCTGCTAATAAACCGGAAAACTTAGCAATAGTGTACATGTACATGGGAAAAGAACTTGAGTCTCCTGCTAATAAACCGGAACACTTAGCAATAGTGTACATGTACATGGGAAAAGAACTTGAGTCTCCTGCTAATAAACCGGAAACCAATAGTGTACATGTACATGGGAAAAAAACTTGAGCATAAACCGGAACACTTAGTGTACATGTACATGGGAAAAGAACTTGAGTCTCCTGCTAATAAACCGGAACACTTAGCATAGTGTACATGTACATGGGAAAAGAACTTGAGTCTCCTGCTAATAAACCGGAACACTTAGCAATAGTGTACATGTACATGGGAAAAGAACTTGAGTCTCCTGCTAATAAACCGGAACACTTAGCAATAGTGTACATGTACATGGGAAAAGAACTTGAGTCTCCTGCTAATAAACCGGAACACTTAGCAATAGTGTACATGTACATGGGAAAAGAACTTGAGTCTCCTGCTAATAAACCGGAACACTTAGCAATAGTGTACATGTACATGGGAAAAGAACTTGAGTCTCCTGCTAATAAACCGGAACACACTTAGCAATAGTGTACATGTACATGGGAAAAGAACTTGAGTCTCCTGCTAATAAACCGGAACACTTAGCAATAGTGTACATGTACATGGGAAAAGAACTTGAGTCTCCTGCTAATAAACCGGAACACTTAGCAATAGTGTACATGTACATGGGAAAAGAACTTGAGTCTCCTGCTAATAAACCGGAACACTTAGCAATAGTGTACATGTACATGGGAAAAGAACTTGAGTCTCCTGCTAATAAACCGGAACACTTAGCAATAGTGTACATGTACATGGGAAAAGAACTTGAGTCTCCTGCTAATAAACCGGAACACTTAGCAATAGTGTACATGTACATGGGAAAAGAACTTGAGTCTCCTGCTAATAAACCGGAACACTTAGCAATAGTGTACATGTACATGGG